>JAOUZG010025848.1:1310667-1322025 GCA_026289955.1 Argiope argentata
ATATATATATATATATATATATATATATATATATATATAGCATTTAAAAAGATCAAATGCTCGTTATTATTGGTTTTGACATTAACACTCAAACCCAAACATATACATAACAAAAATAGTTAATTACTAATTTGATTAAGTTAATCTATGTTTGAAAAGTAGCAGCATCAGAACTCTTTAAATACAGTTAAATCTTTTTTAGTTTGATTCAGAAATAATTTTTAATTTGCATTTCATAATGTTTATACTTTTGATTATATTTATATATATACCCTCTGGTCAAAAGTATCGAACACCCATTGGTATAGACTTAGAGCGTACTGAGACCCGTATTAAAATGATGTTGGTCCTTCTTTTGCATTGATGACAGTCTGCACACGTGTGGGGAGCTTTTCCACCATCCTTTGATAGATGGCTATAAGAATTAACTTCTAGACGTCCATCAGAGCTAAAGTGTTTGCTTGCAGTGAGGACAGCCGATTTGGCTGGCAACGTAATCTGCGCTCTGATTCGCCCCAAAGGTGTTGTGACGTCCTCAGATAAGCGACAAGTAGGAATTTAGCAAACTAAGTTCCCACGGGGAAAGTAACCCTTGGTACCTGGAATAGGTAGCGGAGGAATTTGTAAAATGCAAAGAATGCAGACACCTGGTATTCAAATCCAAGTACCACGGTCAAGCTAATGAGCGATTTGTGAGGTCTGCACTGAACTGGATAAGTGTAGGGAACAGACATCGAAGGAAGAACCAGATGTCTCCCTGTCAATAGATAAGAGACGCCGTCTTTCCTTCAAGCCGACACAATGGGGCCAGCGGTAGATGGCATTTCATTCTTCTAGAGAAGAATGCAACAAACAAGACGGAGCCGAGACGTTTCTTTGCTTCGCTGTTTTCCCCCCTCTTGTAATTGGAAAGATAACTTAGGTGAGATCATCCAATGAAATTTGGGAACTATCCTGATTGTTCATTTGCCATCAAAGGCCGGCCTATGAGATCCAAATAAAAAGGAAGATCGACTGAAGAAGTGGCATCTAGTGATTGGAGCTAGAATACAGCTAAGAATTCTGTGTAAAATTCTTAGGAGAGAATTTGGAGTGATGTAGGCAGCCGCGTCCTGTAGCTGAGCCCACGTATAGTTCATCGGAACTTTTGAACCATTGAGCGTCTTGACTGAAGTGTGAAAGCTCATCCGAGCTTTGGGGAAACCCCCAATTAGTTGAAAAGCTTGTCTTCCGAGTTGCTCTTCAGTCAGTTCATCACCTAACGTGTCAGGAAATCTCAGCAGGTTAATCGACGAGCAGAGAATCTCGAATCTCGGGCTGAATCTTGCGGGAATTTCAAGAACTCCATCATATCTCTTCACCTTCGAGAGAGACTCTACTTATTTGAAGCACAGCACCTTTCCCTGGCGGAACTCTGAACTGATTTACCTATGTGTTTTTAAAATACTTAACCAAGAAGATGTACCTGTGAGAAATATATGTGTATTATGCCGGAAATAAACAGATTTTTATTTCTTCTAGACCTGAGTTTGTTTTCGGTCCAACTCACCAGTAGCCCGGCCAAAACGTTACAGTGTTCTAGGGGATTTAGATTGAGGTTCTGAGAAGGTCAGTGCAGTTTTTAATACCCATTTCGTCAAACTACGACTGTACAAGCCTTGATGTGTGAATGGAGCAATTATGTTGCTGGAAAGGAATTGCGCCTTCCTCAAATTATTGACATGGAATTGGGAGTGCAGCAATGTCCAGAACGTCCACATACTTCTCAAGAGTTCCTGTTTCCAACCGCAGCAACTAACGGACTGAAGCCAAACCACGAGAAACATCCCCACAACATTATGATTCCACGACCGAACTTAACAATTGGCACAATGCAGTAACAGAAGAAAAGTTCGCTGGGCATCCGACAGATTCATACGAGTCCATCCGACTGCCAGACTGTAAAGCGAGATTCATCAATTCAAAGAACAATTTTCTACATGTCCGCAGTCCATTGGCGGTGAGCTATGCACCAATGCAATCGATGCTTCGTATTCTGTGGTGTGATGATTGGCTTGTGCGCGGCTGCATGACCATGGAATCCCAAATTTTTTTACTCTCCACGAACAGTCCTGATGCTAACCCTAACCTTGATGAGCTTTGGAATCCCTGAGAAATTTCCACCAACGAGGACTTGCAATTTTGTTTCACTACCCTTTTCAGAGCTCTGCGGCTGCATTCATCAAATATTTTGCAGCATCACTGCCACAACGTTTCCTGTTCACAAATATTTCGTTCACATTCGGCTTCTGCAGAATATCCTCAATTTCACGGACTGATTTCCCACAAAGGTGGCACCTATACACGTTCAAATTCGCTAAGCTCCTTTGACTAACTTATTGTCTCCCAAAGACATAAATACAACCTGGCAAACCAATACTAATGCTTTTCTAGTTTTCGATTACGCATCAAATTGCGTTATCCGCCAGAACCACTTTTTCAAATGGTATTTGGATACTTTTGTACAGATAGCGTATACTACGACTGAAGACAAAAACAAAATGCGTCTGTTTCAAAACTAGAACGCTTTCGTTTCATTCTCCACATAAATTAAACTTACGAATAAGTAACTAAAATCAGAAATAAAAATAAAATAAAAGTTCTTGAGATTTCTTTTTTTATAATTACCTCTTTCAAAATATCTTCCCTGAGAAGGACCTGGTTTGCATCTTTGATGCTCTTTATATATTATATAAATGACGAAGCTTTCTTTTAGATAAATCACAACACTATTCAATAATAATATTTGTTTACTGTCTCTCTAAGTAGAAAATGTATAGGGAAAAACACTACGAGCAGCCAGATTTGTTGATAGCCCGATTATGAGAAGTTTCCAAGAAAAAAAATGAATTAATCACTGATGTGAAATCAAAAAACGCCACCGCCACCGAAACATTTGCCTCAAAAACTACTATATACATTTTTTTAGTCATGTTGCGTTTGCTTTGTTTTACTGATTCTGATACGGTTTATTTTTCAATCATTTTTTAAATTCACGATTTACTTGTACTTTTATCGTTTTTTCATGTATTAAGAAAGCTTCCCCATTTATAAATTGTCAAGGGCAATTTCTGAAACCGTCTTAGAATTGAAACAAGTCCTTCTCCAAACAGACATCTCTAAAGACAGTCATGATGAGACTAACAACTCGTAAAATAACATTTAAATATAAGATAAAATATGTGTAATTTAAATTGAAATATTTTCAACGGTATAATTTTTACTCCTATATTATTGTTTCACATTACTTTATCTCGTGTACTTGAATTTCTATTACATACTTGCAAAACTGAATACTTATTTCAAACCATAGCTAATGATCAACTAAGTTTTTCAATATTTTAAATTTATCTTTGCTAAATCTATATCAGCTACCGGACAGCTGTCGATTGGCTATGGTGCATTCGTTTCGATTTATAATGCATAAATAATCGGCCTTTCAAAGTATTCATCCTTAATGAATTGCGCCATCCTTTAAGCAAGTCTAATGTCACTCATACGGTTGCGAACAAGGAATTTTATTTTTCAATCAAGAATAACACCATTTCTCCGAAACATCGAAGAAATTCGAAATTCATTTTTTATAAATTCGAAATTGCAACAAAGATAACAACAGACTTTGTGATGAGAAAATGTCTTTGAAATCATAATGACAATGTAGTCTTGCATGAAGCATTTTTCATTATATTGAATAAATTTGCATTTTCAAAACGAATTCCTCAATCTATATTTGTGATAAACATCTTCAAATATAGTTATAAACATATCTCTGTGAGTATTTTAGGTAAAACTGTGAAACTATGGACTTTGTAGAGATGAATTTAAGGGAAATGTTTTTCTAATGGACAATGTTAAGCGACGCATATAAATTTAATACTTTTGTAAACGTTATATGACCAATTTTAATAGAATGAAAAGCATTTGCATATAAAGTCATGATCACATGGACGAGATTTTGCCACTGGAAGTAAATGCCTCATTGAAATATTTCAGCCAATTAATATTCGTTTCAATTAGGTGGCATCCTTTTATATGTAATGAATTCAAGAATTGCAAACGGCTCCATCATCGACTAATTTATGCTATGATATTATCTGTATTAAGTCTATTCTCGTGAATAAACTCACCATGTTTCCAAGGTACTCGATGCGCTCCCACAAAAGGTGTACTATGCGAGGAAAGCGAACGGAGAGCAAGGGTGGAGAAAAGGGTAGAGGGTCAATCCAAGAAGTCAAGGAGCCATAATCTGCGAACGCCTACGTTGAAGGCGAAGAGAACCAGTTCTTTTTGAAAGAAGCAAGTCATCAAGGACGATAAGAGGTTCGTTCCCACACACGCCGGTCCTTCCCCCGAGACCGACCATAAGTCGTTTTTATACCGGGTGTTGTCGGAATTCCTCAGACAAGGCGCTGGCGCCGAATTGGACAACATTCTTTCCCGCCGATGGACATGGGGACGAAAGAATTCTCCTCCTAAAACTCTCACCTACTTCTGCGAGCGATAAACCAGCTGAATTCGTGCGATTAGAAATCATTCACTTCAGGAGAAGAGGGAAAGTGAATTTTTTATGAGATGAAAGTTCCAGAACGAGCTATATGAACTCGATTCAAGTATTAATGAAGAAGCATAAGAATGAAGTTAATCCTATCATGCAGACGCATATCATTTGGAAGGTAATTTAGAAGTGAATAATAATATTGTTTATATGAATAAAATCGGAATAGACTCTCCAAATGCAGAATGATGGTTTTTTTTCTTCTAAATTTTAGAATGAAGGGTTTGAGGCATATAAATCGAATTGACGATAAAAATATATAAAAAATAAAATTACGGGATTGATTATACAGATCCAACAATATTTTTAAAAAATTGCTCAATTTTTTAATAAGAATCCAACGTTCCAGGACCTGCGCTCCTAGTTGCTCTTCTGTCACGTTTTAATGATGTCTTCTTTAAAAAGGTAAAAAGGAATGCTAAAACTGAATTCCTCTAAAAATTTTAGCCTTTTTTTTTATGTTTTCGTTAAGGAGCTACTGCATATACTGAATAATTAATAAATCAATTTATTGTTCTTAATAAGAAACCCGAAGTGAAGTCGCACAGTTAAATTTAGAATTAGTAAATTCTCTGATTCCATTGTTAGAACTTTACCAGACTATAAAACAAAAAAAAAAATGAACTTCATAATTTAAAAGCACTGTTTTGTTTTGAGAATCGGTAACTTTTTAAAAAAAAGTCAACAGCTACCTGTGTTTTCGCAAATAACACATTTTCGAAAAAGGCGCAACAGATTCATGATATTTATAACTGTGGCATTACGTTATTTACAGAACCGTGAAGAAGCGGGGAGGTCCGCGCATGCCCCTGAAGACCCGAACCACATTTTTTGGCGCTGACGCGTAATTACAGGTCCCTCGCAAGAGTGCCCACCTTCCGCGATAAACCGAGATTCGGGAGTGTTCCTAATAAACATCTTGCAATAATTGACGCCGCTTCCGAGTCGCCGCGCCCCTCCCCCAAGAGTCCGGCCGACCACAGATTAATGCGTCCGCGACACGTGCTGCGATAATTCCTCAACCGGACAGACAGTCCGGGAATATTAATGGAGGGAAGATCCCGGGCGTCATTTTGCGCTCCGGCGACTTCTCCAATTTGTCCTCGCTGCCTGTTAGGGGAATCGAAAATTATGTCCGATTAGCACACCTCTCCACACACGCACATACTCCAGATTCACATTTTTAAAAACGATTCGATTCACTGACCTGTGGCATACCCATTTATGCCTCACACCAGGAAAAACTATTTAGACGGTGATAATCGTATTTATATACCAATAACCTAAAACTAAACAAATTTTAATAACTAACATTTTAAATAATCCAACAATAAAAAATTAATATCTTATATCGCTTGTAAGTTTAAATAGAGGCTGCGATGTCCTAGTGGTAAGATCTGGGCTTCAGAACCGGAGGGACCCGATTTCGCTAAGAACCGTCTTGTAAGAAAGTCTGGTAAGGGTTAAAGCAATCTTTCAGAAGCAAACGTCCTCCTGCTGGTGTGTTGTGAAAGTTTGGAGAGGAAGTGTCCATAGAGGTGGCATCCACGTTATCTGGCTGCGACTCAAAATTACGAAGTTCTTCCAAAAATAGCCCTAGTGTTGTTTTAAACTGGCATGTTAAAATAACTGAACTAAAAAAAAAGTAAGCGTAAATGTATTCAACTATTGACATAAGATTATTTTAAATTATACCGTCACACTTCGTTTAAGGGGCATCTCTCTCAACAAGTGCTTCGCATAACGAGCTAAACAAAATGTAAAAGACTGGGTCTCTTAACGCGCGATGAATAACAGAAGGAAATACTGTAACGTCGCATGCTGGATTGGCTTGCACAGGTTTGTGTAGAGCGTTTGTTTGAAGCAAGTTTTCATATCTACATGGAAGAAGTTTAAGCAGGACAGCATTAAACGTGACTGTAAAAGATTAGAACAAGTCTTCACGACAAGCTGCAGTTCATTGCCATTTTACATCATCAATGCCGAGAAAGACTATTGTTTAAAGAAATATGGAGCAGATCTCATAGGCGCAAAAGGTGTCACCAGATTTGTCTGAGAGTTGTCTCCGCATGCTCCATACAGTCTTGATTTAGCGCAATCCGACTACCACATCTTCTACCCTAGGGCAGGAATGCTGCGCAGTCGTTGCTTCACGATTTGGTGCAAAGACGGTTGAAGTTTAGAAGTGCAGTAGTGGAATACAGAAGCGGATAGCACGATATTTAAAAGTGCAATGCCTCGCAGTAAGCACATGCAGAAAAGGAGGAGCTTTCTTTTATTTCAGTAAAAATAAAGGTGTTGTGAGGAAAACTGCGCGTACTTTTGATTTATTCTCACAAAACTTTGGAATTTTTAAAAATGTGTTTATTTGTTTAGGAATGTGTTTATTGTTTAAAAAATGTGTTTCTTTATTTGTTTGAATATTTGTTCACCTAATGTTCCCTAATGTAATAACCTGTAATTCACCTAATGTAATAATTATAAATCTATCAAAAGAAGGAAGGTCTCTGACGAACACATATGTTAATCCGGATCACGAAACAACCGAGAAATAAATCACAAAGCACTCACCAAAGTGTTAAACCCTGAGAGAGAAAATTTCGCACCCCGATACGAGAGCACTATCTCCGCCTTACGCAGAGAGCAAGAGCATTGAGAGAAAAGCAGAATCGAGATGTGAAACATTTTGGGCGGCGGCACTGGGTGTGAATAAAACTCAACGGGGAGAGGGCGGCCACGAGATGGCAGATAAAAAGCATAACTCAGGAGCAGCCCATTGGAGAAGTAAATGTATTCGGATTTAAAGATGATGAACCTGAAAATTATCTATTTTCAATCTCATCATTCTTAGATAAGGAAATTTCGATACCTAAATTTCGTTTTAAATGCCATCCTCGCATAACACAGCCATTCATTAAGAAATATATTGTAAAATTAAGAGCAGATTATTTAATAAAAAATATTTATGGCATCCAAATTAAGTACCTCAAATTGTAAAATAAAATAATCCATCGAAATATAATTTTTTCTAATAGTGTACACAACTTCTTTTTTCATATTTATTTATTTATTTTGTTTACGAATCAAGAATAATGAAAAAATAACAAATTTTGTAACATTATCAACCTGACTCAAATTTTATTTCAAAATTTTTCATACTGTGTAAATCAAAATCAATAAAGTGCATCAAAAAAAATTAAGATTCAATGTAAAATTAACTTGAAAATATTTTTCACACTTTAAGGGATCTGACTCGGTTCGGAGCCTTTTTTTCTAAATACGCTTCAAATACTTGTGTTTGTTCCAGGTTTAGTTTGAATACGTAACAAAATAATAAAAAATATTAAAAATTAAAAATATATATATTATTAATATTTTGAAAAAAAAAAAGAAGGGATAATTGCAGAGAAAAAACAACAAAATTAATTGTTATGCCAACAGTCGCAGAAAAAAATTATGAGTAGATATTAAAAATATTTTAGGCTAACATTGTGATAACCATTATGCATGCTTTGAACTAAAATGTTTTGAATATATTGAATGTACGCTAGATATGTCTAAAACAATTATATAAACAAGAATTTTTTTTAAAAGAAATTTGCCCAATTTGTCAATGAATAACTGTAAAATGCCCAAAACTGCATTTATATCTTAGTTTTAGTTCAAAGCATTAAAAATAGTACATAAAACAATTCTAAAAAATTTCATAAGAATATACTCAGGACATTTTGAGATATTGTGTTTTACGGTAATCGAAAAAAGTGCATAAATTGAATTCTTCAGAAAATGCTTTTAAAATTTATATTTTGGAAAAAAAAAAGCAAAATTTTATTTTTCAATATGTTTAAAACTCTCCCGATTTAAAAGTTGGGCTTTCCTTTATATCATCTTTTAAAGATTTGCTCTTTCTAGCTATTCTTTTTTTTTCAGGATAGTTTTATCATCATGGTAGATGAAACCTTTCACTTGTTCTGGCTCAATAGGTACAAGTAATTTTTCAAAAACTTGTAACAAACCAGTGTATGTAGAATTGTAAATTAAAACAGCAATATAAAAGAAGAGTTTGCAATTCAACAAATGTTTCTATGGTCACAATATTCCGTAATACACCATTAAAACTTTCGTTACAGTTCTGTGTTCTTCCATGCAGGTATTTCTGTAATAATTTTTGGTCGCTCAGTTCTATAGATGCTGTTTTTATTTTATTTATAATGGCATACGATAGGCCTGGTCTCTTTTCCTGAAGTTCTATCCCTGAAAATTTGACTCTTTGAAACTTGCACTAACTCTCTGGTCTGGTCTACAATCTGTCAGGGCACTGGCGATGCATCGGATTATTGGTGCCAGAACAGCAGTGAAAAAAAAGGAGGTAATGGAGGAACTTAGAATTTTTTCTAAATTTTCCACATTACTGCGAATGGCGATTCCATAATTTTAAAGTTTGCCAATAAATTTGTCGGTTAACTTTCTTTGCCACCAAGATCTTTTGTGTTCTTTTTTTTTAATTTATGAAGATGACCACCAACCCTTTTTTTGCACATGCCCAATGTAATTAAGTTTTTTAACAGAATTCACACCATATATTTCTTTTACTGAGCCAAAACCTTTGGAATCCCCATCGCCGTAATATTCATTGTAGTTGCAAACTTTGTGACCATTTAAAAATTCGATACTCTCCTACCACTCCCATATTGTCAGCTGACCCTTTCGGATTAGAAAATGCGTACTTGTTATGACTGTCACTGTACCTGTTGACTGTTTTTGTTCGACATATTCGACAGTACTGAGATAAGATTTCTAAATACCAAATCTTCCCAGTATCAGTAGAAATGGCACTGACGCAGCCATTCCATGAACTACAGCCTCGAAGTTGCCAAGTGCCATCCATCAATTAATACACTGCAACTGATTATTTCTTGGTTACTGGCTTTTTTCATGTGTCTAACTTCCTTTGCAACTGAAATTAAATTCTGTTGAGTACATAATGCAAGTCTCCAGAAGTATTTTTTATTGGTGAAGAAATGAACATTTTGATTTAAAAAAAAAGGTTAACTGAGAGTTAAACATAATTTCTTTCACTTCCTATCAACCATAATACAAACACAATAAATGTGTTTATACAGTTATTTTTGTTTGTTTTGGGAGTAGATGAAAAACGCTTCATGAATGGACAATTTCTGCATTTGAAAACAAAATTTGTGCACAGTCCAAACTTTGAATCCCCACTGAGATGCAAACCAGTGGGGAAATAATCAGGACAGCGAAGTACAGAAAATACATTAAATAAAACCGATAAATCAATTTAGTTTCTTAGAAAATCTTGAACTCGCTTTTGGCATATTAAAACCAGAAATAGGTATTTAGGTTCGCAAAAAAGAGGTTTGAGGTTGAAAAGAGTTGGTAAATATATCACTTGAGAAATCCTCAATAATATGGAGAAAATAAACAAACAGAATTTCAGTACAATACATTTGTAGTCAATTTTGATTAAGGAAATTGAAAACAATGCGTACATATATTTATTATCGGGCATTTAGTCATTTTAAATAAATTTTCACTACGAATTTCTTGACATTTACATCAACTTCTGGTTTCGAAATGTAATTTCCGGTTTCACTCTAGTCACACTATGCTAAAAATGGCTGTAACTTTATTTCTAAAGAAATAGAATAAAAATAAGACAATTTTGGGAAACTAAAAGTAAAAGATTAAATACTATACATTAAAAAAATTCGTTAGTTTTGTCAAATTTGAAGATTTTTACCCAGTCGGATACCATAAGATAAAGCCTGACTAATAAAATTAATGCACATGCTTACCTAAGAATTAAATGAAAATCATAACTCGTTTTTCTTTATGCTTATTTAAATTATTTATTTTAAAACATTCGTTAAATTAAATTAATAAGTGTCGATGTTATAACTAGTGGTAACACAACGCCGAATAAATATACGATTTTACTCTGAATTATGAATAGATTTCAGTAAAATTACAGTTCTCAAAAACTGTGCAGCAATTTATGAGGATGAAAAATATCCTAACCTTTAATTCCACTCTGTTTATTAATCGCAATAATAAGCCACTCATTGTGGTATGAAAGGTCATCTTTCCATTCTCGGTCATTATAACGCCATTATTTCTCTTTCAGGCACTTTCTAGTAAATAACGGATGGTAATTACTTCGTGTGATAGACAAAGATGCCTGGAAAGCCACTAAAGAATATATAAAGCAAAATGTACACAAAGAACGATAGATGAATTCAGTGTCTGAACATAATTAATCATTCCAACATTAAGCAGCATTTATTCCTTAAAATTAACCAAAATTCTTCTTATTTTGACTGATTTCTTTCGAATTTGTAGTTTTGATATTATTAAATCCTCAATGGGTGTCAGTGGTGACGAGATCATCAAGGTACCCTTCTAAGATCACTTCAACACGTTTAGCTTCAAAAAGTGACATCAATACATGACACCTCCCTTAACACAAAACTTGAACTCAATGCCTCTAGACTCGCTTGTCTGTAATGAATAGATAAACCATTATTATATGTAGTGAATAATGAAACATAAAATTACTAGCCGCTTATGGCGACGAGTATCTCTGGCCAGATAATTGATATTTTAAACAGTTAAATATTAACGGAATGCATACATATTTTTTGAATATTCACATAACCATTTTATAGGATAAAACTATAGCATGTATATTACGAAATAAAAGAAAATACAATTTTGGATAAAAATCCCATATATATATATAT
>JAOUZG010025848.1:1327025-1367085 GCA_026289955.1 Argiope argentata
CTGTAGCTGAGCCCACGTATAGTTCATCGGAACTTTTGAACCATTCAGCGTCTTGACTGAAGTGTGAAAGCTCATCCGAGCTTTGGGGATGAGCTTTCACACTTCGGAATTAGTTGAAAAGCCCCAATTAGTTGAAAAGCTTGTCTTCCGAGTTGCTCTTCAGTCAGTTCATCACCTAACGTGTCAGGAAATCTCAGCAGGTTAATCGACGAGCAGAGAATCTCGAATCTCGGACTGAATCTTGCGGGAATTTCAAGAACTCCATCATATCTCTTCACCTCCGAGAGAGACTCTTTACTTATTTGAAGCACATCCCCTTTCCCTAGCGGAACTCTGAACTGAATGACTTATGTGCTTGTAAAATACTTAATCAAGAAGGTGTACCTGTGAGAAATATATGTGTATTATGCTGGAAATAAACAGATTTTTACTTCTTCTAGACCTGAGTTTGTTTTCGGCCCAACTCACCAGTAGCCCGGCCAAAACGTTACACAGTGTTGTCGTCACCTTAAAGTCTTATCCTCTCTCTCTCTGAATTCTTCTTTCCAATTTGACAGCATCCTCTGCAAACATGGTACCGATGTTTGGTGTTGCCTTTTAGTTTTTCTTGAACATCCCAAAATTCCTGTTTCCATCTACACGCTTATATCAAATTCAAGTATATAAAAATCCTCTCATTTTCAAGCTTTTATTTTTCTTCAAGATTTAATGTTTTTGCAAATAAGGGTTCTAAACCATTTTCTCGGTACGCCCCTTCGATGATCAAATTGGCCTGTTACCCACATGAAAAGAAAACTTTAAAGAATGTGCTTTCCCATAAAAGGAAATCATATTTGAAATCAAAATTGTAATTTTTTTCCCTATGCTTTGGAAATTTCCCTGTACTAAACGTCGTTTGCGACCCAACGTTTCTTGGTGATTTTTTTTATTCTCTTGATGCCTACTGTCGACCCTCTGAATTTGGTGTTCGAATTCGACAACATTTGTGTGTGTGTGTGTGTGGCTCTCCACTGCGGAGCAGGTTTTGTGCCAAACGGCCGTTTGGTGTTTTGTAATAAATAACGTTTTTTAAATTAATATTTTAAAAAGTGGTGGTAACACAGACTTTTGTTATTTTGTATTTTTAAAGGTTGGCAGCAAAGATTTTTGTTTATATAATATATAATTTGGGATTTTTTTTTTCGTTTTATCAGAAAGTAAAATGAAGTTATTTTTTAGCAATAAAGGTCTATGTTTATTTCTTCCCCACTTCTTGCATGTAACTGACCAGTTCCCATGCGAGATAGAGTTTCAAGTAACTATGCAATGTCCAGGGCATATTAGACTGCGCGATGTGTATATATATATATATATATATATATATATAAAATTAGAACATTTCAATTAGTTGATAAATTCCATTAACTAATATAACATGTACTTTACAGCAGTTGATTGTTTAATTCAGATTTAAGCCAAATTTTTACAGCTACTATTCTTGAAATTGAGTCAAAGGAAGAAAAAAAGACAAAAGTATTTGAGTTCCTGTATTAAAGGATACTCATTTATTCTACCATAAGATAGAGTAATGATTGAAATAATATACAAAATAAACGGTTGAATGATTTCAAATTTTTGAGGGAAATAAACTAAAACTCAAATCTTTAAAGATTAAAAAAATCATTCGAATGCATCATTTTAAAATATAAAAGTATAAAAATAAAGCCAGAAGAAAACTCTACAACTTAAAAAAGAAACTTCAAGAAAAAGCTTTAAAAGCTTCAAGAATTAGCTTTAAATTTAGAAACTACGAAACCTTTTCTCAAAAAGAAACTGAGCGGTATTACAATACTTAAAGACTACGAATCTGAGCACTAATGATTACCATCCCGGAGAACTTGACTCATCTCGCAACAAACAACCCCCTAAGAGAACTGAAATGAATCCTCTTCTGCTGAATGAGGAAGAAAGCGATGTTTCGAAAAGAAATCAGCTTTCATTGTTGGTCGGTGCATTACAAAATAAAGAAATAGACAGAAATCGCCCCCGCTCGCAGGAGAGTTTGTAGACGGAATCCAAATTAAGGTCAAGCATGGAACGATGCTTGGGGACTGGGCGGGCTTCTTTACCTGAAAGGTTCGTTTCTCTCTGGCGAAAGGGTCGCAGTTCTAGAATGTGGGTCAGGGAAAAAAGAAAACACTGAAAGAGCTTGCATCTACCATCTTTCTGTAGTGGTGTGCTTTAGAAAATTTTCTATTTTTAAGACGGAAACGTATTTGTCGATAGTTCAGAAAATTCTCCTTCATTGGCTATTTTTTTTTTATTTCGGGCAGAATACTGGGAATTATAACGAGATTGGCCAAAGTGGAGACTTTTTTTTCTCTATTCTTTTATGAAAATAAGACCTCATTTCTCAAAAATTGAAAAATATTTTAAAAACATCTTCAATTACGAATTGCAGCTCTAAACCATGTAATGTTTAAAAATCGCAAAAGTCTCAGAGTCCTTTTCTTACTTATTATTCAAAATTTGAAAATAAAAGCGATTAAGTTAATTTGGATTTGAAATATCTTAATTTGTGAGATTTCATGTTTCTGAAACTAAATGTTTCTATTAATTCTCTCATGTAAAAATTTACATAGTTTGAAAATGAGTCAAAAATGAAAACAATTTCAAAACAAGATCTAGCTCCTTTGTCTCATTCATTTCGTATAAGATACCCTTAAAATAAACAACAGTGTTTACAGAAAAGTGAGTAATGCTGTCGTGACAGAAAGAAAATATTTAGCGGTTATTTTCAGACACTGTGTTCATGTGACCGTACAATCTTAAAGACATCATTTCTATGAAATGATGATTTTAAAAAATAATCTTTATGCAATTCAGAAGTCAAATTCATTTTCTCACATAAATTCTAATAAAGTTTCAATGCTTTATAATTTGTATTTCTAATTTAACAAAATATTTAAATTTGGTACTATAGAGTAAAATTTTCAATTCAGCTTATATTTAAAATTTCACATTTTTTCCATTACATTGGAGCAAAATTGATTTAAAAACTACATAAGTGAAAGTAACTTCGATAGAAAATCTGAAACGCAAAGCTTCAAAGAAAAAAAATGCCGCTATTCCAAACTTCATAACCTCCTCTTTTTCCGACACTTTGTCTTTTTATTTGTAGCACTTGTACAGAGTCGTGCCTTCGACAGCCTCAATATGGCCATCAGAAACACGAACAAATAAAAACCCCATTAGAATTTCATGGAGCGTAGATTTTTTAAATTGAAAAATAGGGAAACACAAAAAATCTTTTTCTTCTTCAAACCTGACATCTTTTTTTAAAAAAACACTTTTCTAGACTTCAGAAACAAAGTTTGAAAACCAAAAGTTAAAAAAAGAAAGAGAGAAGCGGGGGGGGGAGAAAAAAAAGAAAACTGAGGTGGATGGAGACAGACGAAAAAAGAATGTGTGAGAACTGCCTTATTATTTTCCACCCCTTTTTCCACTCTATCGTCTGACTCGGTTCGAGATTTATGGGACTTTAAGTGCTGGCATTCGACTCATCTGGAGGATGACGGATGTCCTGGGGGATGACAGAGTCTTAAAAAAAGTCTTCCGACCCCCTCGAAGAGAACCAAAAAGACAATTTATTCTTCATATAAGCATAAAATTTCTCCATAGATGGTTCGAAATCTGTTTAGGGTTAAAAATGAAAAACAACATTTTTCAAGAGCAGATAGGAGAAATGGCGAGGTCGTCAGATGAACCTTTTTGCTATGCTCGCCGCCGAATAGAATGGTTTAAAGTTCAGCGAATTTAAATTGAAAGCCGAGATCCTCTGAAAAGCTTGAAAAATGAGTAAATGCTTTCGATGTGTGTTTAAATTTCGATGAATGCAGTAATCAATGGCCTGATGAGTAGCAGGGTAAGGCGAAATGTAAGGATCCCCGATCCACTACAGACTCGACAAGTGTTACTGAAACATGGGTACACAGTCTGACGTTATCCAATTCTCCTGGAAGAGTAAATGGTTCTCATCGTAAGCATCAGAAAAAGGTCTCATTTTGTTTCGTTACGTCAATGATTGTGACTTATCTTTCGTTCGGAAGCATAAATCGCCAGTGTTAGATGGATAATAATGAGAGAACGTGCCAGCTTCCGCCGGTCAGATCTATCTCGAAGCCGCCTAAGTAGATGTCTAATTTTTAGTCTAACATATGGCGAAGTAGGCTGCCGTTGTGATTTTCAAAGGAAGTTAATTTATACATAGGATCGGTAAAAGGCTTTGAATGTTACATCGTTAAAAGAATCGAATTTACTATTTTTGAAAAGATTGGTTAAATCAAGAGGATGAGACGAAAGTTTCCTACTGAAATGACTAGCTCATATGACGCCAAAACCCAACTGACCACTGGTGGGTTATTTTGACAAATAAACAGATCAGTGGAACGAGAAGATTCATATTTGGTTATAGCGTGAATGCCTTCTTTTTTACGGGCATTCTATTTATTCATTTAAATCCCTTACTGATATAAAAATGTATCAAGTTGTCAATCTTTTTCTTATAAACTGTCCATATGTTACCGTTAAAGTATGAAATCCGTTATTTTATAGAATACCTAGTTATTCCATGAAATAACTGATCTTGTCCGTTAAAGTGTAAAACTCTCTTGTTTAACTCATGGTTTAACTAGTTATCTCATAGAATAATGATCTGCAGCCCGTTGAAGTGTAAAATAATCTATATCATAAATCTCGCACGACAAATACCTTCCACCCCTACTGTATTTATGAACTATTCCAGGGAGATTAAATTAATACCATTAAATTAATGTCGGATAAATCTCATTCTGAAGCCTCTGTGGGGTTTACTGTCCGTATCCCAGTGCCTGAAGTCGACAGAGGAAAAGGTGATGCCAAATCTATTTTAGCTATCCTCATAAAAATAACCGAAGAAGGATCTTTCCAATTGGACACAAGAAACGGCCGCATAAAACAATTATATTCCCGATCCCAGTTCAGTGTCTGCGAACAAAAATTAATTAAAATCGAAAAAGTACCGGTTGTAGACATATCGTTCCGGTCCGTTGTTAAAGCTCAAAACTTAGGTACTGGTCAGGGATTTAAAAAATGTTCGTGTAAAACCCAATGTTTTAACAAAAAAAAATTTTTGTTTTAGAAATAATGCTCTTTGTAATTCCAAGTGTCATTTTAGTAATCCTTGTTGTAACAAATGATTTTATGGTACGATTCCATAAATACCATTTATACGCAGCATAAATTAGATGAATTGCTTCTTTTTCATTTTAATTGTCTATCATTAGTTTATTTATAGAATACTTAGTTATTTCATTTTAGATAAATTTTTTTATTTTACACTTTAACTGTCTCTCATTAGTTAATATATAGAATACCTGGTTATTTCATAGAATAACTAATTAAAGTGTCAAATTAATAACATATTACACACTTTCATGGAAAACCAAGGTATTCTATAAAATAACTGCATTATATACTTTAACGGTAGCACATAAACTGTATTAATATTCACTGATTATATACTCAGTCCTTTTTGAAATTATCATGTTCACAGATAGACGGACAAAAACAAAAATGTGTTTTTTTCGGATTGGGGAAGTTTGATGAAGCACTTCTACGTTTGTACATAAGATTCCGGCTTTAGGTAAACAGAATGTAATCGATAAATAATATGTTCAATGTACCACCCGAATGTTACTTGGTGTATAATGTCTTCATTGTTTTCATTCCATTTCAAAGAAATTGAAACAGAGAAGGATTCCAGATGACAGCCTTCAGAGTTGTAAAAAAGTTTTAGCTGTGGAATAAACATCAACGAAATTCTAGAAAATCTGAAAATTCCTTAAATTTCATTTGACCATCGTTGCACCTGTCCGAACTGGGATTTGCTCCAGCAGTTGTGAAATCGTGTGGTGGTGGTCAAAGATGGACTTTTTTCCACAGCCACAAAGAGGTATCAACAGTAGTTTTTACATTAGTGAGGAGTGGTTGGGATTCATTACTTTATTTTGTATTAGCAATGACTAAATGACACTAATTTAACTCCCTTCTGTATAATTGCATCATAGCTCCGGTTGGAAGCGATTGATTTGAACTCAGGTGGGACGAAAGAGTAGAAAAATACAAAGAACGATAGATGCAGATAACCAACCGAAAAGAAGGAAGCTTGAGACAGATAACTGTTAGATCTTAAATGGCCCAGGAAATGTTGCACTGGTAGGTTTAAGACACATTAACAATTTCTGAGAGGATAAATACAGATACTTAGCTTTACCGAGTAGCCTTACGAATCTCTTCGCAGCTTCCCTGCACAGTGAGACACTCCGTAAGGAAGAGAATTTTTAAGATAAATTGAACGGTGGTTAAATCAGTGTCGGGTCAATGACTTTATATTTAATGACAAAACTGAAGGATTCCAAATAGTGATAAATATTAGAGATATTTCTATTAGGACATGAATTTCATTGCTTTTTCTAGAGCATTCGATAAACTGTCACGGGAACTATAAAAGCAGAGGCATAGAGATGAGAGTAGTAATAGAGTTGAGGGTGGTAGTTGAGCGAAGTTTCACTTAGAAGTGGTGATCTTCAACGATATTTATCTGGGACCTTTGTGCTGTGGCGGATGTTTAATGCTGATACTTAGAGCCAACGATAGTCTTAGGAATGCTTCAGAAGTATTCGTGCATTGGTGTTTTCGTTAATAACAAAGCTCTATTATCCTTTACTAAGCCTGTGGGAGTTTTTTCATCCTACAACCAATGGACGGTTTCATTCGCAACAGGAGTCGTTCCTGAAATAATCATGGCTAGCAGACATCAATTGTTTATTTAAAACGAGGAAAGCAATGATTATCAAATGTAGTTATGTAACATATGAAGTAAAAAGACTCCATCACATACAAATGTATCATCAGCTATTCCCCCCCCTTCATAATACTTTTTCTTTTCGGATTTGAATGAAAAAAATTAGTTCGAAAAAATATCTTACAAAATCTCATAAAGAACAGCCATACGGAGGAGTGAGATCATTTTAAAATGACAATAAAAATCCGAAATATTGTCTTTTTTTTTAGTTGCATTCAGTAATACTTTCTAAAAGGCAAATTCAGCCATGTCTGAATTTGCCTTCTCTTTAAAAGAAATAATTAAATTAGAATTATGAAAGTTTTTGCTAGGCTAACTTTTCTTTTTAGCCTCTTTTGAATCTCTGCAATCAAAGCTTTACTGACGGACCTACAATGCAGGACAAAAACTATAATAACCATGATTATTAAAAACTATTTAATAATCATTTGCGCTTACCATTTGTCAGAAATTATTTTGTGCAGAAATGGTTCACTACCTTCAGTAACATTTTGTGATAATTTAAACATCGTATAATCAAAACTATAAACGAATATATTTAATTATAATTTAAATATGCAATATATATTAAGCGCATTTAGTTTTGCATATTTTTAAATATTTTACAATTACTAGTAATTTCACGATTTTTTCCACAACTGTCATTTGATAGAAAACAGTAGAATTAACTTTATATACAATGCACAATTTCTGTCATTGAAAAAAGATCAAAATGTCTACAATTAAGGGTAAAAAAGGAAAACAAAAGAAAAATTTGCATTCTTTTCCTTCTACCCTTTTATAAAACATATTTGAATCTTTAAGCATGACAAAATGCATGACTTTTTGACAAAGCTGAAACTTCTAAAAGCGTTTATTCGACCTAGACATTTCGAGACATGTAAGGGGGAAGGAGAAGAAAGGAAGTTAAGATGAGTGAAGAATAAAAATATCGAAAGCGAGTGAACTTCATCGAAACGCAATTCGAAAATTCGAGAAGTTCGCTTCTCCAAAGGGGAAAAAGACCAGAATTCGACAAGATAAAAAAAATAGTCCAATTGGCGTCCGATTTCGAAAAGTGAACGAATTGAGGAAATGGTCATCCTAGGAGTTTTCCCCCCTTCCTTTGATCTGTGAGAAGGGAGTGAATGAGTTCCCAATCACCCCTGCCAGCGTTCTTTTATTCCAATTTTTATTCCCTTTTTCTAAACTGGGAGCGAGTACGAGGGACCTTCAAAGGAAGCGGGAATAGGAAATGCAATCAATTACACGCGAAAGGGAATCCTTTTGAAGACAGAATTTTCGCTGCGATGGAAGCGGCCTCTTTCTGCTCCTGCGCCCCTTTGTGAGAGACACCCCGGCCTGACGGTCTATGTCAGGAGGGGCCATTCCATATCTGCCACAGGCGATTTCTTTTTACCTTCTTGTACCTGAAAGGGCAGTTTAATCGTCAATTTTTGGCCCACGTCTTAAAGATGATGGATTACTTCCTTTTAGATCGCTCAGTTCCCGTAGAAATTATTATTGTAATTAAGTCTGTCTGCCCGTGAACATGATAATTCAAACAGCTGAAATAAATTTTGAACTTTGTTATAATCCTGTTACATTTTTGATCGATATCCGTCAATCAGAAGTTTGTCTCTTCATATAAACAAGCAAGATATTCAATAATCTTTATTGTACAAATGCATCTTTTTTTTAGAAAAAAAATAATGAATGCACATCTAAGACTCTCGGAGGACGTTAATATAAGCCGTGGCAGTAAATCGACACAGAGAGGCAACCGAATAGTTATTTTAAGAGTTTATTAGAATATGAGGGGTGATGGAAAAACATCCCCCTCCCCATCCACAACATAAAATATATCACATTTTCCGTAGTTTGTACAATTAGTCTTAGCACTCCATATGTTTTGAAGTGCCATCTTTCTGGCCCTGTCTCTAAAAGTGGAAGCGCGCAAAGGTACAGTTGCAACAACTCTTCTGATTATAAAAAAATAAATAAAAGATAATTTATTACCAACAAAGAGAAAAGTAAAAATACAGAGTCGAAAGGAGAAAAAAAAGGGCTCTTGAAAGCCGAGCATCACTTTAATTCCCCCCCCCCTCCTCCTCCCTCCAGACACGCGTGCTTTAAAACGCCAAGGAAGCAGGAAGACAGAGAGGGCCTCTTCAAATGACGTGTAAATGCTTACGACCAGATGCGATACACAGGATGTGGAACATAAGTGTCAAGATGTCACTGAACATAAAAAGGAATAATTTACGACTTGGTTGAATACTTTTGGCAAGAATTCAGGCCCTTTCTCGGCAATGCTTTCAAACATTTCCAGAAATCTAATAATTCAACAGCATCAAATCCATCAATTATTTTAGTGTAAGAAAAAAAACGCGAAAGAATATTTTATTTTTGGATTAGTTAAAATTCTCCTAATTTCGCAAATCTTTTCTCTTCTCTCTCTCTTTTTTTTCAATTATTATATTTGAATACCTGGTTCACCTTACAACAGCAATGAAATGTGTTTCTTGCAATAAATACAATTATATTAACAATAATATTTATGGCCACATTATTTTCTTCTCAATAGTGATTTTTTTTTTCAAATATTTTTCGACATCGAAGAAAAATCTTCCTCGCTTAGTGGTATTAAGGAAAAACTTGTTAAGCTTTTTTCTCCTAACTGAAAATCTAATTTCATCGGTATTATTTTGAAATGATTCGATACACATGAACGGTAAATCCTTTTTAAAACTTTCTAAAACTGTATTCTTCAAGAAAAATAAATTAGTACGAAAACCAAGTTTACAATTATAACTTTATGTGTTTTCTTTTCAATGCTTTGAGTCATAATTAATTTGAAAATAAAAATAAAATATTTCGGAAACAAGAGTGTTCGTTACCAAAAGGAACATTATGACCTTTTATAAATGAACTTACAGGGAGAATAGTGTTTAAAAATCGGATTAGTTACAATCGCTAACGAAACATTGTAAAATTATAAAAAATTACCAATAATTCCATGTGGATGCTTTAGATTAAGCTCAATTGATCTAGAGGGTAATGGGATGACGTTTTTGGAAAGAGTTTAGATAATTGTGGCACATAATGTGTGGAAAAGAAAACTTATATAAATTTCAACCAATAATGAATGATAATGTATATGAATGTTGAACGAAATATATTTTTAAAAAATTAAATAAAATTAAAAAAACAGTATGAAATTAACGCCTATTGGAAAATTTACGAATTGTACTGTCGGACAGACAATACTAACAAATATATATCACTGATATTATTATTTTCTAAGTTGCTGGGAAGAGAAACTTACAAAGGTACAACAAGTGTCGAAAAGCTTCATTCAATAAATATTATTCCAATTTCGGGTACCAATATTTTATTCTTAATTTTCACCAAGAAGAAAATCGTAAATAAAACTGGATATGAAAGTTTGGCCAAGTTACGTCCCGAATCTAGCCAGAGTAAATGAGAGAGAAACGTCCATCGCAACAGGAACAAGGTAAAACGATAACTTAAAAAAATAAAAAGCAAGAGTGAACCAACCCAAAATAATAATAGACGCACATTGCTTTATTAACAATTAAAAATTGAAATTCGCAAAGTCACGCTACACATCGGCAAAGTATCAAAAAACTTCAAAGACTTGATTAATTTCTGAATCACAAATGATTTCAGATCAACAAAAATTTCGTTGAAAATTTAATTCTATTTTGTGGAAGCTGTCAGACTATATAAAAGGAAAAAGCTTTGAGGCGATTGAAAAAGAAACAACCTATAAATAAAAAAATAGAAAATAAATAAAGAAGAAGAAGAAGAGATAAATGAGAAATAATGACTCACTAAAAAGTGACAACAACATTTGCCATCGATATCACTGCAATATCCAGCAGTTGAATTTTGTAAATTTCAAGCTTCTTGCCGTATGGGGCTAGTAGCTGATCCATTTAGTTATTATTAGAATTGTTTCAGGGGGGGACATTAAATCGATGTTTAATTTGGAGAAATAAATCTATAAATAATTGAAGAAAAATTAATTCCTCGGCATATGTTTGATTGAAAAAAATGTCTTGTTTATGGACACAGAAATTGAAAGCTAAGAGCACACAAAACAACCAAATCTTCCTAAGGAAAAAAAAATTAGCTTTAAAAAAAAGTGACAATAACGAGCATGTCGGTCGGATAGTAAGCAGTACCCACCCCTGCCATCGATATCACCGCTTTCAGAGTTGCTGAAGGGGGAAATCTCACACATTTCGCCTTTCATTAAAAAAGAAAGAAACACCTACTGCCAGAAAAAAATATCCAACCCTCAAGAAACTCCACTAAAAAATTGGCCATGATAGATGATGTTCAGCGGAGCGGGCGGACACAGAGAGCGGGGAAAGGCCTCTCAACGTACATTTGTAGCCGCAATAAAACACAACACGCGCACTATCTGTATCGATGGCGAACAGCTGATAGATAGATATAAATGTGAGTCAGACTTGCCATCCATTAATCTCTCCAGGAAAAGGGTGCTCTCCAGCAGTAGAACGCGGGATACACACCCCGAAAATAGATGGCCCCAACCCTGCAGAAAGGCACCAGGACGTCGTAATTGATTATCCTAAGACATTTGTATAAGGGAGGTATTTCTGACGATCTCGCTCCTTGTTGTTTTCCCATGAAACCAAACATGATTGAAAGACAAGCTAAGATGGCTCCTCCGACCAGATATGGATCAAAATAAAGACTTGAAAGATTCAATAATCTTTAATTTTGCATCAAAATGTCTTTGTTTACACATTTGTTTTCATATGAAACACAGAAAAATATACATATATAAGTGTCTTTTGTTAAGTACCTACTTTTTGAACTGTCGGTACTTACAAATACGGAAAAAAAAGTTTCACAAATTGACATTTTATGTAAAGAAAACAGGCAATTTCTTATCAAAATAAATTAATTTTATCTTATTGTCAAGCAAAATTAGAATTAAGCCTTTTAGAGAGAGGATAGTTACGGTTTTACTGCAACAAACAATGTCACATAATAAAAGTTAAATGTAATTTTAAACATGTACAATAAAAAAAACTGATTTGCGTTTGGATACTGAAAATTATCCTTGAAACTTGAACAGAAATAGGCCAATGGCCTTATTTTAATTTACTCCCTTGTAACAACTGATTTAACTTTGGACAGAAAGAAAATATCGTGGTCACTTTCTGAGTAACTATGCCTCATCAATGGATCTCCCATTGGGGGATTGGGGGTGGATGGTGATGGATTGTTTGGAGAAGCGGCAACTCCACACTCCTCCCTTCCACTAACTTATTTCTTTTATTATGATTGTTTTCTTTATTATGGGTACAAAGTACAAACCGGGACACTGGCAATGTATTTCTTTTTAAATCGGAACGATAGGGGGAGGGAATAAGGGCAGAACAGAAAGATCAATCTGTATTTCGGTGCGACTCCAGAGGAAGATCGATCTTTCGAAACAATGCAGGCGATACAATAAACATTTTATATAAATATGAATTAGATAAAATATTTTTCAAAAATATTACCTATAAACTGCATTGCAGATAAATGCTACATTTGGCCTGTCTTAGAAAAAAGAACTGAAATATTTTTATATGTATCAGAAGACGAGGGGGGGGGTTATTATTTGGGTACTGACAAGTCTCTTTTACATGTTTTAACTGAAAGAAAGACTACTCACTCAATTTTTCTTACGGTATTTCAAGCATGTATAATGAAGTATGTTATGCAACCAAACATTAGTAATCAACATCAATAAAAATTTATTTAAAAATCCAAAATTGTTTTTTTAACAACAATTTGCATTATGTAAGGGTAAATACCTCGAATATAAAGAGAATCGAGGAGGAGAATGCCCGACCTCAGCATGCATGATTTCGTCTTCAATAGAGTTAGAGAAATGGTGTCGTGGATTGATGAACAATTCCATCGTGGACACCGGAACACACTTACTGGTGAAAGGGATCAGTGCATGGCCGTTTTGTTGTGGAGGTCCATTTGCGCTTGTCACAATATCCGATTGATCAAATGTTGCTGTTCAATAATTCGACTTAAACTGGGCGTCTTCGAGATAATTTATTTAACGGTTATCTTATTAATGATGGACAATATGTAGTCCATCATTAATAAGATAAAAAAAATTTAATCAGCAATGATTTAAATTATTTCAATGACACATTCGAAATAGGTAAAAAGGAGGATTTTAAGAAATAATAATAAGCGTAATTTAAGCGTAATAAAGGTTTCGGGTCTAATTTGAATTTAGAATTCTATAACTTTCTATTCCTGAATGTCTAGCGGTAAATTCTTATAAATGTGTCATCATGCCACCACTCTTATTTCGTTTCCGTTCCCGCCGTTTGCTTTGTTGCATCCGTATAAGCAATTTAAATAAATTTAATTCAAATGTAAAAAAAAAATTATGTTGATTTCTTTATTACTATGCAATGGTAGTAAAAATTTAGCCAAAAACACAAGGATTCAGTGCCTGCGTGATTTCTTTCGTGTCGCAATTTGAAAATAAAAACGGCCTTAACATTTAAAGAAGAAGATCACACTGAAAGAAGAAAGTGTTGATGGCAACGCACGTTTAGCACGGTTTACCGAGTTACAAAATCGAATCTATTATACAAGATCTATATCGCAGATCTGTAACAAAAGACAACAAATGCAAGTAATGAAGTCAAAGCCTTTCATCTTGGTGACTAAGACGGAAATTTCAGACAAAGTTTTCACCATAAGTTTCTCAGTCGGTTACGCCACAGTACTCCAACGAGGGGTGCGATGACCCAGAAAACCACCCCGTCGTCTGACAACTGGAGCACCCTTTCATTTATTCTAATGCACTATTCTGCTTCAAAGCCACCCTTCACAGCATTAATGCTAATATATTCAAGCGATTAAAGGGATGAATTTCACACTCACTTGGTCTCCTGCGACGCTAAGCTCTTTCGCTCCGGATAGCCAGAGCTTTCCGCGAATTTTTTTTATAAGCGCAAGATTCCCTCCTCCCCTCATCCGCTTTCGAGACTGAGTAATTCTCAATGGAATTTGATAATGGAGCGTGCCAAAAGCGATTTTACTGATCCCTGGTCTTCTGGGGGGGGGGGGCGTCAACGGACTGTCCCAAATCGGTCATCTTTTCAGACGGGGACAAATAGAAAAAAGGCATGAGATCGCGGCGTTTTGTCAGGCGATTTCGCAATCTGTCACATTCTGGAGCAACGGGGAAAGAGTGGGAAGTGAATTTTTTGAACATAAAGCTGAAGTATTTTGCCCAATTATGCGCCATTGAAACGTATACGGCGAATTGGGACAGAATGTCTTGCTGAGGCGTGCATTGAAGAGTATTCGGTGAACTTCGACTATACTTCAGAAAGATTATGTGTTCATAGAGAATTACATGTAAGTCGTCATTATATGAAAATAGCTCATTCCTCCTAGTAAGGACCACTGGCAAGTTTTTTCATGCATAACAAGGGAATTTTTATCCAACTGAATGAGGACAGGGAGTTGAGCATTTTAGTACTGATTTCAGGTTGGCCTCTTCAGAAACACCCATCAAAAGACGGTATGTCTTGTAAATCATGATGCATTGATTGACAGGATCTAATGTTCTCATGCGAGATTGGAAATGTTCACAATGTTCTTCCTTACTGAATATATGAAATGCATTTTGTGTAGAGCCATCTTGTCGCAAAAACATGAAACATCATATTGCACGATGGAGATTACTATTGGATTCAAATCAATAAATTTTGGAACTGACATCAAGTTCTTCCGCATGTAAGCCACATGAGTGAATAGTAAATATAAGCACCGCCAAGGTGCCATATTTTCCCCATGTTTTCTTTCATCCTATTGGCTGCAGAATGCTGCGAAATGAGCAACTGCTCGCGAGTTCGTACCTCCTGTGCGCAAGTAAAATGCGTGCAAGTTGCTTTGTTATTTATTTACTTTCTACTATTTCTTGTTTGCTCTTATATATTCTAAACCTGGAAGATTCGAGTGGTTTCATCCTTGAATAAAGTCTCCAGTTGAGATGAGCGGGTGTTATCTTCGGTTAACATGCAGTTCATCTGCACCAACTTCATCTACGAGACAATATGTCTTGTTTAAAACTAAATATATATATATATATATTTGCTTCTATTCATTTCGTGAAAAATTGAGGTTCTATCATAGAATGTAATGGCAGTTCATAATATTTACTTGGGACATTACTAACTTCTGCTAAATCTAGTTTTACGTAGTTATTAGGGTTATTTCTGGTCAACTGAGGAATTGACTTTTACTTTAACTCTCCCTCTTCCCATCATCATCATAACTAGTCCGGTTTGAAAATCAAAATATCTTTCCACTGAGTTAGAACTTTCATACTTTCTAAGCATTGAGAGCATTTAATAAAATATCCTGTGCCGTCAGTGGGCTCTTCCAAATCTGGAAGGGAGTTCAAAATACCTTTGGAAAGGAGTCAATTGAGTGCAGTTCCTCCCTTTCTCTCACGGACTATCCACGTTCTCTGCTCTAAGTTCGGTTCCCTTTCGGGGTCTCCGAGCGGAACGAGTGCGCCGCCCGTCATCCAAAAACAACGAAAGTGGCACAGAAGGAAAGAAAATAAAGTAATGGCCCGCAAGCGGCCCCAAAGAGTGGAAGTGGAGAATAGAACAAAAGAGATTGGATTGTAATAAGTTCTCTAAACATAAATAATAATATAATATTCATTAAGACAGAATCAAAGTGAAAATTTTAAGCAGTAAAGTCATATGCAATTTTGAATACATATTTCAGGGTGCATACAGAGAAAATGCAACAAGTTAAGCATTTTTAATCTATTTTTAAGCAGCTTCATTCCACAAATTAAACCCCTTTGCATACGTAAACTGCGTTTAAAATACGTAAGCATATTATTTTTGTATGTTTTATAATAATGCATAGGTTTTATTGAAAACATTCCTAAAACTAGATTATAAATGCTTATTTTTTAAATTTTAACACACACACACACACACACACACACACACACACACACATATATATATATATATATATATATATATATGGATATATATATATATATATATATATATATATATATACTTTTCCGCGATAACATAGTCGCGAATGGTGCTGTTTCGTTTTTGCTGTAAAAAATACAATCGTTTTTCTTACAATGTTCAGAGATCGGTGTTTTTTTTAAGTACTAATAAACTCGTTTCTCGTTTTAATAGAAATTTTCTATAAAAACCTGCATTTCTCCCATTTTTTAAAAAATGGGTTTTTAAATTCCATATCTGTTTTCACGTTGCCGCGTGACGCTTGTTTGCAGCAGAACAAGCCTCCCGATTAAAGTTGAACAGCAATGGAAAGCTGGACGAAAAAAATATTACCAATTTTCTTTCTCCAATATCAAAAAAGGGGTCACTCACCTGAAAAAAAATAAAACAAGATGTATGAATATTTTATAACTAATTTAAAATTAAGTAGATTCAACAAAAGCAGTTGATAAAAATACATTTTTATCAAGAATAGAAAAAAAATTAATTATTTTTATTATTGTCCATTCTTTAGTTTTCAGTTGCAATCATTATGGAATTTTCACATTTATTTTTTCACTCTCCGATGTTCGTACAGAGTTCGTGCATTCGTACATAGCAAAGAGCTCTTTAAACGAAATGATTATCTGGTAATTAAATTATGAAACATTTCAAAATATTGTGATGTTACTGAAAATACATAAATGTCTAAAATTTCAAGAGCCTAATATCAGAACGCGAATACAAATCGATTACAAAGCATGAAAAAAGTCCACTAAAATTTTATAACAGTAAAATAAAATCGAATATTTAACGATCACTTTAAAAAGCCTTTTCATCTAAGAACTATGTAAACAAGGATGGAACGCTTCATTGAAGTCGTCAGTTTACCAGGTCCGAGTCAAAATTATTACGCAGACTTTAAGTGGTAAGATAACGCAGGAAATGAGGCTGGAGATGAAACGGATATATGGGACTAAATGTAAATTCGCTCCTTTTAAATGTAAATGTTTAAAGAAGTGTTTTCAAACCGTTTTTGTGCCATGCCGCAGTTTAACCTTTCTAAAGTTTTCAAGCCCCCCCCCCTTATGCAACATACATAATATTTAACATTAAAAAATTGATTTGTTCACTTAAAAAACATAAATGATGGATTCTAGGAATAAATCACTATGAAATTGTTAACAAAACACAGTAAGTAAAATTTCAAAACATATAATGAAAAACTGAAATTCAAATTCCAAATAATTTTAATACTGGTTTTTTATATTAATTTGTGTTTTTAATTTAGTTAGATCCTTGTGTTTGATGCTTGCTGCACAGAGATTTTATGTTAGGTTCCAATTTGGTTAGTTTTAGTTTCAAATTCCCACGTTGTGTTATATCCAACCGATTTCTTTTTTTTTAATCAGTAAATCATTTGCAGCACTAAATCCACTTCAGCTAAAAATGAAGATGGAAACGGTAGTAATAGTTTTCTTGTGCATTCGGTTGAGTTTGGGTATCCGCGGAAGTTGTCTCGACGACGCCAATCACCCAGTTGATATTTTGGTTTCGGCAAACGAAATTATCCCTAATTATTATTTAAAAATTTACTTTTTTTGTAAAATTTCGTACCAATATCTAGCATTGCATTTAAATGGCCTGGAGTGAAAGGGTTAAAGTTTTATTTCCATTTTCAAATTGCCCCCCTCCCTGTGGGGCGTGGGCCCCACGTTGGAAAACACTGGTTTAGAGCGACAACTTAAGAAAAAAAATTTCGGTAATTTAATTTTTTCCTATTTTGCACGGTTCATATCTTATTAACACATTCCTTTATTTTACTTTTCTTTGCTTAATCGAATACCTATGCGTCTTCAGGCACTGTCTTTAAATATCTTGAGTCCCTCTTACACTCTTACAGACATTGAGGAAGAAGATCGCAACCTCCGTGCCAACTACTTGATGAACTGTGCTAGCACGGGACCTAACAGTCCTGCATATACCTTTGTTTAAAATGCATGCAATTACACAAAGATTTAACATCGCTAACATATAAAATATCGTTCTTCAACCAAAATTTTTTAAAAAAAAGTTGTACGTTTTATTATTATGCTGAAATCGTTTAGTTGATCCGGTTTGAACTATTTAAAGCTATTTTGGATCCAACACTGTGAAAAGAAGAAGGTTTTCCAGTTGTCCGTAAAATTTCTGTGAAAGAAAAACGCATTTATTCCCTAGCAGCACACAGATATTGTACAATATTGTATGACATTGATCAATATTCGCAATATTGTTTTATATTGTGGTATATTGATTAATATCATATAATATCTCACAGGATTATACAATATCCTGTGAGATATTAACAACAGGCTGTGCTACCTGGGTTATTTATTACACATTAACAATACGAAGGCGGAGTCATAAATAATTATTTTAGAGAAAATATTACAAGCAAAATTGAGGAATAAATTTGATACAAGCACTATTTCATTAAGTTTCTAAATAACTCATTACGCATACTCGTGGCTGAATAACGCATTCGCACAGAAAAATCTAAAAGGATTAATTTCCTAAAAGTCTTGTTTGATGTTCCTTTTGCAGAAATAAAACTTTCTAAATGCTCCTCTCCCACCCCGGAAAAAAAATGAAAAGCACAATTTTGGTGGAACGAAACAAGGCGTAATCATTTTCGCCTTGCTGGACAAAAAACAGCCCCCCCCCGTGACAACAGACAATGCAGAATCGATGGCAATCAACACATCCAGATCGAACAACCATAACGATCCCGCCGACAATGGCACCTGAGACAGACTATCGGCAGGCGAGTGACCAGAAGAAAGTCCGGGATAAGCCAAGGTGGCAGCGGTAATTTCATTTACGTCTTTTCGATGCGCTCGGCTGGCATTCACAAAGGTTCAGCCGACCGAGACCGATGATGACAGGAAATAGCACGAGTGGTGCTACTGGAGCATGACCAGATGCACGCTATCTGCTCTATATAATCGTAAAAATAATCTTTGGACCGTTCAGCGGGAGGGTGTGTGTCATGAAAACATAATTGGGTAATATTCGCTACCGAAGACCTGGAGATGAAGCTAAAAGGCGGCTTGATGGGAACTTTACGGTTTAATGTTTAAATGCGATTTACATTCGTTTGGGAGGTGATTCATTTCACAGGTAGCCTATCATTTTAAAACATGAAATTTTAAAGCTCAAACTGTAAAAATATTTAGTTCATTACATCCTTTAAATGTGATTACTGTAATGGTGCAAGATTATATTCAGCTGGAAATTTTGGAAGAGTTAAATTGGTCTTGGCGATATTTTTCCTTTCAATATGTGAATCTGCTCAATCATTCGCGTGCTTTTGGAATGAAATTAGGGTGATGGATTAGTAGTTGTATTCTTCATGTGCTTTTGTTCAAATCTATCGAGATATCTTTCGAAAAAGAACTCGGGTAGTTTTAAATTCAGAAGTTATTACATTAACCAATATCCATCGCTTCCCACAGATCGCCAGCCTGCTTAAACCTGTTTTTTTAATCGCCAGCCATTTTAAGCTTAAGATGATAAACGTTTTAAAAATACGAAAGAATCAAGTTATTGTACTTAACCTTTCTATCATTTACCGGAAAAGATTCGAAGCATACTGGAATCGAAGGCTACTATTCCCCCAAGTCACTCCAGTCCTTATTCTCAAATAATCTCATCCGGTCTTTACAGGATGGAGAAAAAGGGAATTAATCGTTCCGTTCGACCTAGTATTCGTCCGGTTCTATTTGCAAAGAGAAAATTCTAATCTGCGGGTAATAAGCCCAGATGGGAGAACCCTAATCCAAAGTCTTAAAACTCCAGATCCTTGGGTTCATTCGCCTATCAACAGATCGCGAGAGAAACGTGCAACAGCCCTCCATTCCCCTTTCCTCCCCCCCCCACTTCGTATGGGGGAGTGCAGGATCGATGGTTGTGACATGGGGCTCCGCTGTCGCTGCCTAAATGGAAATCGAATGGAAATGTTAAGAGAGAAAAACGATGTCAAATCGTTTGGCATTTGCAAGGGGATTCATGAAAAGGGGATTTTGGTGGTAAATTTTGCTTTTTCTGTTCCGTTCATTTGATTAATTCTCGTTAAAATAGTTAATGAAGCGAAGTTAGTTAGCTTCCTACAAATTTCACCGGAGACGGGTTAGAATTAAAGTAAGTGGATTAAAATCGATTTATTCGGAAGTAGAAGGCAAAAGATTCAATTGGACGTGGTGATTAAAACTTCAAAGCTGATAAGTGATGGGTTTCAATTAGCACATTAAGTTTTAAAAATCTTTTCCAATATTCCTTTTCTCTAGTTGCGCAGCTCATGAGTCCATGCTAACAAAGGATTTCTTTAAAATCAATGCTATTTAAACATCTAAAACTGCCAAACCGGCTTGGCAAAATCGCTTTCTTCCAAAACACTGTCCAATTGTCGACGTTTCCGAGGGAAGGAGATTACTACTCAGAGAAATAATCTTTTTCGTAAATCCAAAGAGTCCACAAGCATTTAATAAAGTTAAGAATAATTCTCAAGTTTTAATAATGATAATAATTATTTTAATGATTTCCAGACGAGAAAAAAAACGATTTGTAGAACTTTAAAATTTTGCAACAGAGATTAGTATTTAAAGCTGAAGAAACTTGATGTTGGTTTGGGAAGGAGAAGTTAGAGTCATGGTGACTTCATATCTCGATTTAGTTCTTGCCAGAAGATGAATTGGTCACCTTCACTTCAAAAGGGGATCCTTTGAATGTGTGGATGCATAATAAGTGGATATTTGGACTTCACCTTTAAACCCTCCGCATGCACTGGCAAATCTGACTCGGGTATCGAATTACTGAATTACTTACTGAAATATTATCTAATTATTTTAATTTTAATTCTGCAATTAAGTGAAAATATAAATAAAATGCCTAATTCACTTAAAAACGTTTTCAGATCTTAACTATTACAGTGATTCAGATAATGCACAATAGGACGAATCATCAAATTAGGAAGCAAGTAGATAGGTCACGACGTTAAAATGAAGGATATTGGAAACATGAGAGGGCCAATTTCTAATATTTACGCACCTTAATCGTACATCAAACCTCGTCAGTACCCGCGATCTGCAGTCTTGACTCTTCTAATTGGTCACTTTAGTTTCCACAAGTACAAAACAGGTTGGTCAATCAGGCGATAAATTAACTCCGTGATTTCGCTGATGAATCGTAAAGATGACCTTTTCATTACAAATTCAAAAACAACTTAATAAATTTAGCCCTTCCCAACAAATAGAAGACTAAAAATGATGTGTTTAAACTAGCACCATATGTAGTTTCGTAACTTACTGCTTTACAATAAAGAATAATCTTTTATTATTATTATTTTACATTTTACTACTATTTTGTCAAATAAAACACCATGTTTCAACTAGATATCTTCACATTCTGAAGTCTCACTCGCACGAAGCGTAAATAGCGATAAAGCAAAGGCCCATCAAAGACCGTCTCCCCCCCCCCCGGGCGACTCTCTCGGGTGTCGCGAGACGCACGCGGAACCGAGTTCGCTTTCACAACACCTCACAAAATTTCGAACCCCGTCCGCTGGAAAAGAGCGGATGAATCTGAGATGCATATCGTTCGGGAACTTAAATAGAGGGGAGTCGTTTCTTTCCGAAATAATGGATATTTCCTTCCTACTGTGAATAATTCATGAAGCAAGGCTTCAATCAAACAATCCGCATCTCTTGAATATCTCTCAGATATTCCGAATGAAAAATAAATAAACAAAAACTTGTTTATTGCACTCGAAACCATTTTTGTTTGGCTTTATTTCAACTGAAATAAAAAAAAAGAAAAGAAATACTACATCTAAATATTCCATGACGTATTCATATATATATATATATATATATATATATATATATATATATATAACAAGCGGTTACTATTTAACCCTTTTGCGACAGCAGTGTCATAGACGAATGTCTCTTACTTACAACCCATGCATTGCTGGAGGTTGAGCTGAGGGGACGGATGATGTATACGCGTATTTTAGACTGAAGCGATTTTTAAAGGCCACTAGATGGCTCCCTGTGTCCATTACTTTTGAAGTTAACACAATGACAGTATTTCTGACCTTCAGTTAGCTCAGAATTTCTCTAACATATGTGTTCTATTTAGCTTCTGTTGACTTATGTCAGTCAAAAATAAAAAATAAAATAATAATAATAATAGCACAAAAAACAAGACAAAAATAACCCGTTAAATGTATTAAATTTTTAAGAAGGAGAAAGAATAAAAATAGTAAACAAATTAATGAAATGAAAACAAATTTTTAACCAACATTTTACGAGCACAAATTCCAAAGATATGGGGGAAAGACAGAGATAATAAATAAATAAAGGCGCTGGCAACTTCGAAAGATAAAACTATGAAATAAACCACTAAGAGGGCAAAGTTGCGAAAGTATAATGGAATTCCAAATCAACATTTGCAAAAAGCGGCAGTAATAATTGAACATAAATGAATAAATAAAATAAGTATCTCGATTTTATTCACAAAAAAAGAAGAAGAAAAGATTTTTTTTCTGAAAAACGCTAAATTTTAAAATTTGTAAAAATTTCTGCCGTTCATTTTCTGTTTATAAAAATTTGTTACTATTATTTATTTAAATATATATATACAATTCTCAGAATGATTTAACTTTTGAAATAGTAAGCAGACCGATTTTACTTTTAACAAAGAGAAATTAATTTCTTAAGTTCAGTTTATTGTCCAGCACAAAAACAACGAGTCATCAGAATCTTTCCTTTTCCAGACATTTAGAGCTATTTCTTTTCTTTATAGCAAAAAGAAGGGGAAAAAGTTACAAAACAAACTATTTTCCATAATAAGGATGAACTTTTTTCTAAATTTTAATACAAGTATGTTTTTGCCATTTAATTGATAATAAATGCTACTCAATATAAATTAATTTTAAAACATTGAAATTATACACAAACGCTTAAAAAAAGGCAATCTAGGAAGAAATCCACAACCTTGTGTAAGAACTATTTAATGTGCACGGCGAGAGTGCTCGATATTGAGAGATGACTTTGTGCATTATATTCCCAGTTTTTATAAATGCATCAATATTAAGACATTGAAATAATTAGCAATCCATTCACGATCCTATGAAATTGAAATCTCGCGTCCAAGTCTTGAACGTTGATTAAAGAATTTACATTCGCTCAGTTCACAAGTCCCATTCCTCTCACTACTCAAAGAATTGAGAGCCGAAAATTAGATATTCTGGAAAAATGGAGTCCACTTTTAATCAGTCCTTCTTCACCGTAACGCCATTCCTATTCTATCTCAAAACGGCGCGTCCTCTCATTATGCACTCTTTGCGTCCTCATTAGTTCAATGAAAGTTTTGCAATGGCTACAGCGACGGCCCTCCTCTCCCCTCTCACGGCTTCACGATAAAAAATTCATGAGCCGTGCGGCCGTCTCAACTCCAACCTGCGAAGCATCAATTGTGACTGAAGCGCTCTTCTCGGCAAGGGCATTTTCAGCCGAAGTGATGGGCGAAGCGTATCCATCCCAATACTCTCTTTTCTTTTTGCTTCCTCGTACATAAATTATATAAAAGGAAAGTATTGTAATCTTTACAAATTTTTTCGGAATATTGAGTCAACTTCAATACATCGTTTTATAACACCATAACAAAAATCAGCCGCAGACGTCTTCTAAAAACTTTCTCGCGTACTTTCAAACAAAGGTAAGTTTGGGTTTTAGATGGGTTTTTCACAACAGAATTAAAACAAAAATTGATACAAAACTATATTTGTAGTCACCAAACTCACATCCAAAACGGATGTATTAAAGTTCTTGCATTTTGCAAATATCGTGTTTACAAGCTTCTGAAAGTTCAACAGATGTCTTTTTTTTTTTTTATTCGGTTCAAAATTTAATAGACATAAACACTAAACGTCACATCCATGTACCAAATTTTATCCATTCAGCTCTCCCTATTTTTAAATTATCGTGTAATCTGACTTTCGAACAACTATACAGGCAGGCTTTATTTGAATAGATTTCACAACATTTGTTAGAAATCTATACATTTTGGCTTATAAAGCTAATTTTATCCTTTTAGCTCAAAGCATTTGTAAATTTATCTGCATTGGTGATTAAAAGATAAGATTATTCGGTTCGCAAGTTTGTGACATCTTAATGGTTTAGTAATGCATTATTCATACTAATCAATACACACAGTCAATACACAGGGTCAGTGTAAATACTGCAGCTTATCAACATTTGAGCTGTCTGAAGAAAAATAAAATGAGAGCATTTTTGCTAACTGAAAAGAATTGGTTTTATCATTTACTAATTCTTCGTGATTTTTTTCTGTGGCCGTAGCATCAATTTCGGGAGGGGGACGTATAATTTCGTCATAATCTATAATTTAAAAAGAAGTAAACAATTTGCAACCGTTAAAGCAACAAACGATTCTGGTGTTTACATCTTCATAAATTCCTGAGAAGCAACTTATGCCGATGACGCGCTCCTGACGTCAATGCCTGACGTAGTGCTGATTGGCTCGAGTCCAATGACCGGAGAAAGAAAATTATTTTCTTTATTTGAACAGAATTGAGGAAATATTTGCATATTTTATAGATAAAATATTACGCTTGGTCTCTGAAAAATGTCTAATTCATGTGCTTAAGAAACGAAATGGTTACTTTTAGTTATAAAATTAAAAATCACAGGACTGAGCTCTAGCAAAAACCTTTTACGCGAGGAAAAAGAAGAAAATAATAGCATTTTCCTTCTCGGCAACGTTTGGCAACCAAATTTACATTTTAAGATTACTTTTTTTCGCACTTCACGATAGCAAAGAATGCTTCTAGTCCAATTCTTTTTCACTTTTTTAAAACTCATTTCACTTTTACAGAAGTTATTTATTTTTGTTCTTACAACTATTACATTCCGCCAGAGCAATTCCTAATTTATTCGTTCTATTATATTCGCATTCTTTGCTACTACAGAAAATTCTGCATGAGTTTATAAAAGAAAAGAGAGAATAAGGAAAAAAGCGAAAGTGACAGTAGAATATATTAAGATGGAAGAACAGCGAAAAAAATTTAAGAAGAAAATAAAAGAAAATGAACGTAGACTCCTAAAAACTCTCGTCTTTTTTAGAAGAGGAGCGTATCTCAGCCCCCCCCCTCTCAACTAGCATCACCGGCATTCCTCCTACGCTACTTTTTACCATAAGTCCCAGTTATGAGCCTGCGTGTTATGGCAAGAATTTCCGTGACTTGTAAAAGAAACTTTTGACGTTTTTAGAGAACTGCTCTTTGGGGACTCGGGCGGTTTCCCGGCGTGCAGTTTTCTCTGCAGTTGACTAATGTAAGTATATGGAAACGCAAATATCTGAAGATCGAAAATGATGCGTATGGGGGAAGGTGTTTTTTTTCTTTGCTTCCGTATTCCTTTTTATTTTTCTATCACGAATATAAGTTGACTAACATTTCTTTCAAAAGAAGATACAAAATTTCGAGGAGACTTGATATACAAGCATTCATTTTTTTCCCCTGCATCGAAGCTTATGAGCATGAAACACGCAACGATTTGAGCAAGTTACTCTTTTGACGCACTTTATATACTTTTTAAAACAACAATAGTTTAGTGCTTTGATGGGGACAAAAACGAGAGCATTTTTTCCCTCCCTTCTCCCTGCTGGAAATTTAAGACATACGATTCTGCGAATTTTTTAGAATTAGATGCTGGTGTTTTCCCACAATAAGAGGTTGACCGTTATTTGAGTCGCGATGAACATTTCATTTTTCTGAGAATCCAGATATTTTTGAAAGTATTTTGAAATAATAATAATAATAATGTCCCACAACAGTACGTGAAAAATATTTATAATTTTCCAGTTTATTTTTATTGCTTCGTGCTTATGTAGTATGAAGGTGTGCTTTATCACATTAAACATCTCACTTCAAAGGCAAACAGTAATCTGCGTTCCATGAAAAATATCGTTTTCAAGAGTTGTTTATGGTTGTGCATTGAATATATAATAACAGATAATTGATAATAAATAAACAATATCAACAAGTTTTATACGTCATTCGATATTTGATATATAAAATACTAAAGAAGAAATTCAAAGTAAGTTTCATGCCTTTTTTTTTCGATACACAATTTTGAATATTGCACGCATGAATTCAAAAACGTATGGGACATTTAGAACTAATTAAAGATTTTATTTAAAAAAATGTCAAACTGCTGTAAAATTATTTCAAGCAAAGAAATCCACTTGTTGATTCAAAAAGAACTCCGCATTTTTAATAAAACTCGTTTAAGATGTTCGACTGGAGGAGAGCAAATCAGTGCTTTGGGGGATATTTTCACGCGAGCAGATATGCAGAAAAGAGATGAAGCAGAATATGAGGGTGAAAATGAAATAAAGTAAGGTTTACTCAGTGAAAAATTCAACAGCCTGTTTTTGTTATAAATAAGAGTTCCAAAACTTTCTTTAAGTGACCAATTCGGGATGCTCATGGTGCCTCAGGACAATGGCCCTCTCTCCCTCGCCAATACAACCACCGTCGAGGGAAACCACAGAAACACTATTTATTCAGTCTCGATGCAGCGGTTCCATTTCCAATATGCCCCTTTCATCTCTCGCGTACTGGGGGTAAAATCAATGGACCTACCAAAACTAACGAAGGGGATTCATCAGCTGCAAGTAAACGCAATCAGCGTAAACGCTGCCCGACTGCCCTCAGGGTGCTTTGTTTCTTTGGGGCTTTTGTGAAACAATGGCAAATGAGGTGGTCAGGGTGCGGATCAATAGACCTTTCAGTTTTGTGCCGCATTCACCAGGGAAACTTTTGTTAACAAAGTGTTGTATTCTGATACACGTCGACATTCGTGTTTTGAGGTCCTGAGCACAAAATATGCACTAGGACACAGTGGGCATAGAACAACATTAAATACGCCAGATTTTTCATACAATAAAAGGAAATGCACAATATACGTTTGCATCAACATTTTCATAGTCGGGTGACAACACATCAACATTAACGTGAATAAAATATTTTGTTGTGCTTTTATTTCACAAAATTAATCTATGTTACCAATATATCATTTTCAAATGCCTCCATTTTGTATGTTTTGAATCGCAGGAAACAAATTTGGCCGGATTTCGTTTACCAATCTTTGCTTTCTAACAACAAGAATAGTTGTATTTTTCTTCTTTTTTCTCTCTCTTTTTGATTTAAAACAGGCTAGTAAAATAAACAATCTATTTAAAGGTTTCAGACAAAAAAAAAATCAAATTTCGGAGAAAATTACTCTTTAAAAGCTAGAGGTGTGAAATGCTTTAGATTCAAATGAAATTTGGAATAAAAAACGAAAATATCTACTTTTTATAATAATTTTTTTTAAAAAAAGGCAAAAGAAATGAATGAAAAGAAGCAATTGTCGTTGATGATTTGAATGAATTCTTCAATTGTAGCAAACAAAAACAATTTATGTAGTCGCTTTTCATTGAGATTTCCCAGATAATAAACACATGAAAAACGTATCCGTTTATGTACTATTACACGTTTATTTCATCATTTCTTTAAATATTTAAATAAGTCTACGGAAGAAAAAAATTCCAGTGTACAGAAGAGAGAATAAATTAATTTTTTTTTTTAAAAAAAGAAGTTAAACATAAATTATAACAGATAAAACTCATTACAAACAGATTTCGAACACTTAAGAGAGAACAGTGAAATTTTCATCAAAATAGAAACACTACAATAAACAAAAACAAAAAATACATATTATAATTTCCGAAAATAAATGGAGAAAACGATTTTTTTATCTTATTTTTAGCAGATGAGCCTAACCATCAAGATTCGAAAACTTCAGCGACAGTTACTTTCAATTTCGATATCAGTAATTATGCATTTTTTTTCAAATAAGCGAACGAGCACAATCATGCAATACAGAACTGTGTGTGTGTTTTTAATGATAACATAAAGTGATTCTGCGAATTATGTACGTAACGATTGGAAATGCAAACTGTTATTCATGACTGGGTTTTCCTCCTCCCGCCAAGTCGTCATAGCTGTTCGTGGAACACCTGCTTTTCCTAGAATGGACAGGAATGGATTGTGAAAGACTCGCACAAAACGCATTCTCTTATTTTATTTTTTGAAGTTTCAGATTTAAACTTTTAAGCAGAAATAACAAAGAAACGCGAATTGAATTTTGAAATTAGACAACGAAATGCACCAATCTTTTAAAACGGTACTGCAATTAATTGCCCCAAAAATTACGAAATCCCACCGAAACGTATCTACGTTTGCCATCTAATTGCACCCCACCCCCACTTAAGCAAGGGATGGGCATTACGTCGATCGCCGTCGACCGATGGATCACCAAGAAATTTTGGGATAGCCGCCTTCTCTATGACCCAGGTCGCGCACATTGAAAGACGCCAATTGTCACAATCATGTGTGACCCGTCTGTCAATGTTGATGTGGAAGAAATCACTGAAAATGTAAATAACATGTGTTCCTTATGTCTTGATACTTTCCTCCTTCAAAATGACGTAATTTTAAAAGCACCTGGTTCAAAACCTAAGAATAAATTTTAGAATCTAATAGACAAAGTAAATAATCCTTTTTCTTCTTTTTTTTAAGTTGCATATCGCTTAACGCTATTTTTTACTCTACCTACCTGTGTGAATCTCTGTCTTCAATTATGAATATAAATGAGATAAAATATCGTTTCCTTCATTCACGCGACCACTTAGAATTCAGTGCAAGATTAAAATTATGTATGAGATATTTAAGACTGGCGATCAGTATGCAGACCAAGCCTTCTACTACGCCAATCGTTACGTGCAGACTAAGCCTTCTACTAAATTTAAATGAAAATGGTTTATTATCATGTCAGAACATGATGTTGTTTTTGGGATGAGGTTTCTGGCGTCAACAAAAATCCGCAGGCGAAAAATAAAAATTTTACTATCTGCACGAGCATCTCACAATAGCTCAGCTTTTAATAACGTGCTGTCATTGCACTTACAAAAGGTCAGATTTAAAAAAATAAGTTAATGACTACAGCAAATAAAACCTAGAAAAATGTCATTTTGAGCACGTGATTATATGAAATGAAATAAACAGAAAATGCGATATTTTTTAAATCCGCGACAAAGTTTTTTCGATCGTTTTCAATACTAAAGTGACTCATTCAATGAAACCATTAAAATGAATAAAAATATAATTTAACTTGCACGAGCACGTGGCCGCTCACGAAATCATGTTCTGAGATGATAATTGAAATATGCATAGCAGATTTCATTTTAATCTTTTTCATTATTATTAAACGGCAATACATGTTTTGGATCTTTCTTTTAGCTCACCGCAACTACGCCACTGGGTGAGACTAGAAAAAATTAAAAGTAGCCCGTTGTCTGAATGAGCTTGGCCAGCTCTGTCTTAGGCCATATTGTGAAATCCCTCGAATGGCAAATTTGTGGTGTAGGTATTTGCAGGGTCCGAAAGGTAGAATTGAAAAGGACAAGACATCGCAATACAGGGAAAGCGGATGTCGTCAGATGACATCCATATCCACGAGGTAGATGCAAGATACTTTTGGGCGTTATTTTAGGACTCAAATCATCCCTTTTCGATGTAAATTTTTCTGCTACTTATTGATTTTTATCCTTCTTAGTTAGTTTTCATCCTAATGAGTTCTTAGAAGAGCATCGTTAATTTAAATGACTTAAAAAACAGAGCAAAGAAAAAATCTGCTCCAAAATTATGGAGTGTTAACAGCAAGACTCAAATGCTCAGTCTAAAAACTTCTTTTTATACAAATTATTAATAATCATTAAGTCTTATTAACTACAATATTTGGCAAAGTCGTTTTCTCTTAAAGATGATTTAAAATAACTTATGAAGAAATAAGGAGACCTATAAAGTTCAGACAACATCGCAAATAATTCACTGCTAAAACTTGCAAATGAATTTTCAATTAAGTTTCCATAGGGTTATCAAAAAAAAAAACATTAATCCCGAGAAACGGAAAAATAATAACCGTTTATTCTGTCAAAAAATATCTGTTTACCCGACATTCCCCAAAGGATGCAAACATTCATTAAAGAAGACATGGGTGAAAGCATATGTGTGTGACCTTCCAAACTAGGAAATGAAACTTCGATGGCCCAATCCTCCCACACGCATATTAAGAAAAGGAAATAACGAATATGCGGACAGACAGGCTTAATACTTTTAAATGTTACAAAAAGAAAGAGGGCGAGAATAAGTTAAAAACACTTTTTTTTTTTTTTTACAAATTAAAAAATAATAACTTTCAAGGGCATTTCCCTCATGGAAAAGTGCAAAATCGTCATGATGGTGAGAACGTGATGCGTCTTTTTACCTCGAATAAATCGTGGTTTAATACGAAATGCCATAAAAAATTTTTCTTTTATTAAATAGTAAAAAAAAAATGTAGATGTTTTTTTTAATAATTAGTTTTTTTTGAAATCTTATCATTTTAGTAATTTTGTCATGCACACACATAATGCGTTCACATTCTTGAGCGAATAATGATATTTCAGAATCATAATCAGAATATCGATTTTTGTTTTCCAAACTGGTTCCAACCATATGTAAAAAATTCAAAATTTTACCCAGTGCACCATTGGCGTGGGAATGTTCCACAATAGATCAAAACTTATCTAATGATAAAATAAAATAATACAAAAATTGAATTTTATTAGAAGCAGAGCTTGCTGCATTTGGAACATTAAAAACCATAAAGTACAGACATTTCACAAGCTAAAATTTGTTGGCAGGCACACATAGGCACGCGATAAGACGGTCTCTTAGGTTGTAAACAAACTAAATCAGAATTCGGTCATAAAATCAGATGAAATCAACTGCACGGCTGACTCAGTTTCCTGTAGTCTATTAATAGAGCACTCCTGCATCTTGACCCTCAGCAACCCCCTACCCCATCCCCTATGGAATGTCCTGGCAGTCTGTGAAACATTCACGTGGCAAATCAGTGGTGGATGCTTTTAAGCGACCGAAGCGTCTGAACTGTTCATTTGATTTGGCTGGGGAGGGAAGGGAAATTTCTACTCGAATAATGAATGCTCCTCCCTCTCCACTATTCCTGTGCTCAGATAAAATGGTCTGCCCTTAATGGAAATGATTTATAAAGTTGAAATTGAAGGAAGCGTAAGTCAGGATAAGCAACAAATGCAGGAGTCAAAGGCGATGAATGATTTAGATGAAAGAACAAGATCGCCCATTCCAATTATCACCTCGATTTCTCATACGATTCACAATAAGAATAAATGATGTAGTACAATGGTAAGAAACGAATCATTTTATCGCTGGATATTTTGGATTTTTTCCAACAGACTGATTAATCCCAAATTTGATTCTTACTTCTGCGAAACATAGTTCAGTCGAGGGGGAGGCGAACCTTTATGGATCAATGCACCATTTTTTTCTAAAGAAATGTTTAATAAGGCATAGATGTGCCACCAAAAAATTTTTACTCGCGATTATTGGGAAAATAATAAAACTAAATGCTCAAAATTCTTTATTTATTACGAAAAAATATATGTTGCACAATACAGTAGCAAAGGTTTTAGTTAAAGTGTAATTCAAATTAAAGTAACAATAGTTTAACTTCTGTTGATGCAGATTAGTTGACAAATATAGGAATTAAAATGTTAATTTTAGTAGAATGTATGTAGAATTGGAGTCATCTGCCAAAGGCTTTTTAAGAGAGTTTTTAATGTTATTTATCTCTGAAAATACTGACTCACAGGCATAGGTAAATGAATACATGGTTAAAATTCTATGAATACATGGTTTCTATAAACAGTTAAATGTGTCTCGAATCAAATATCATGTTTCTAAAATTTTGTTATTAGCAGTTTTATGTATATTGATTGTTTATCTCCTTGCTTCAAACAATTCTAACTTTGTCCTTGACTCAATAAATTTTTGAATCCATCTAGGATAAATCTGGAAATCCATCAGTTGTATTTCAAATTCTTCAATTTCCAAGTATCCAAATGAGACAAGTTCAGTTTATCAAATGAAATCACATCAGAGTACATAATTAACTTGAGCTTTTCTGATTATTCTTTGAAATGAGAAAATATTGCTGAAAATTTCTGGATTAAGAATCAATAGCAGAAATAAATTCTTCAACAGCTTTTCCTTCATCTGGTTTCTCATGAACACATAAATCTTTGATATATCTATTTTTTTCCTTCAAATTTAGGAAGTACTTGTAGTTTTAAAAAAAATTATATTGTTCCTAAAACATGCAAACCAGCGTCAAAAATACGAATGAGATCCATTATGAATACAAATGTTTTGTTTATACCTTGAAGCTTTACGTTCAGTTCATTGAAATATTGGCATTTTTCTGTAAAACAATCAATTTTGAAAGTCACATAACATCAAATAACTGTGGATATTCTTCAATTTCTTCCACATTTTGCAGAAACGTATTAAGAAGAACTGATCTGTTAAGAAGTCAACAAATCTTTGCAGTAAGATCCCATGGCTTAACCAACGACCATTATTATACATTAGTCAGAAATTATACACAGAGTTGATCATCCAACAAAGCCTCAAACTTTGAAAGCCTGCGACGATATGAGATTGACTATTTTTTAGATTAACGCCATTTCATCACCCAGAGATTATAAATCCCTCTTAGAAAACAAGGCTGGCTGGTGAATAATGCAGTGCAGTTCAAGAATTGAATGTCTAACGTTTCTTTGATATAAATTAATGAAATCATTCTTTGCCCACTTCATTTTAGAACACCATCAGTTATTGAAAAAATTCTTTTCAAACCTTTCATTAATTCATTTTTCATTCTTTCTTAATTTTCATTCTTTCATTAAATTTTTATCAGCCGTACAAATATCTGTGTCCTTTTTCAAACAGAATGGAAACACTGGCGTTTGTTCGCAACATTTCATGGTGAACTTTGTTACTGTGAACTAAAGTGCAAACCGTTTTGATCGGCGGCGTGCCAAAAATATCGTGTCCCGTGCCGGCACGCGTGCCAATGGTTCGCCATCCCTGTCCTAGGATGCTCAGCATTCCTTTAGTTTGCATGATTGTCAAATCACGATGTCAATGAGCAGTGCGTGGAACATACTGCTAAAAAAGAGAAACAAATGACACTAAATGCTTACGTGAATACCAGGCATCATATTATATTGGCACATTTTGTTTTATGTAATTCATCAGTATACTATAACTAAACGCAGTCAAAAATATGTCTAACTTGTAATATTTCGCATTTATTTCCACACCTTTATCAATGAATTTTAATAAGTGATTTTGCATTCTTTAAGCAAGGCAGCCCATATCATCGTAGAATGAGATTTTGGAAGTGTTGTGCTTTCAGACGACGCAGGTGAATCCTCGAATATGTAACATCATTTTTAGAAAAAGAACATTATTCAGGACAAAATCTCAGAAAAATATTATTCACATGCCATTTTTTTGCAGGCTGTCGATTCAGTAACAATTTTTTGTAACCACTTGATTGTTTAAGCATCAAACAAACTTTTCTTTTAACATAAGGTCGGAAAGCCAGATTTTCATTCATAATTACTTGGATATCTCTACGTTTCTTTTCTGCAGTTCAATCGATTTGTAGATTTCTTTGTATCTTCCCATAAATTATTTTGATATGTTCATCAGCACAATCTGAGTATTGATGACCCAAAAAGATTCTTAATACAATTGTTTCATAGCCATATAATAAATGTCCAAATAAAATGAAGTCAAAAAAGATTTCACTCGAGGAAAATGCGGGAACTCTTAAATTATTATCCTTTTAATCATCGTCTGTGAAATAATTCTAAATTCTTCACTATCAATGAAATGGCTTGAACTAACAGAAAACTCAATCGCCAAAAGAGAGACACATTATCCGTGAAGTCATTTTTCTTTTATTTAAATTAATTCGTATTTTCTGAGCTGTTACAGTATTTGATAGTCCTTCAATACAATGTTAGTGAAGTGATCACATTTCATTCTTTTTTTTTGACGCGGTTTTGATTTAATGCATTCGCGTGCCGATAAACATAATTCTAAAAATGTGTATATTTTAGATAAGGGAAAGTATGAAACACGAAGATTTATCAAATTCTAGGGGTGAAATTTTTTGACCAATAAATCAATTACAAAAAAATAAGTGGTAGGAATTTGATTTATCAATAATACTGGACGTCAATTTCACCAATTAGATTCGAATTTATAGTTATAGGATTATCGAAAATATTAAAACAGAGAAGTGTAAAATGCATTTTCAGGGAAGATGTATGTTCATTGATTCAGAACTAAAAGAATAGCAGATAAAATTTATTTTCAGTCTGAATATATGCAGGTGACTAATATTAGTATTTCGTGGCCACCTGAAGAGACTTTCCAATCTATCTATGAAATATATTATATCTAAAAAAGGAGCAAGTAATATAAACATATTTTTTTGTCCCTGAATTTATTTATTAGGATTTATTCGTGTCTATTATGTATGCTGAAATAGAACGTTTACCAATTCGTTTCGTTCTAATGATATTACTAAAAACATCTAGAGAAACAAAAATTACTCTATCAAGGAAATCAACGGAAATCCATTAAGACAAACGTAATTTACAAATGCGATCGTAATTTTGTGTTTTTTCCCTTTTTGATACTGATACCATTTTTGATAGAATAATAGAAAACACCGCAGAATTTTGATAGAATTATGTCGCAGTTTTCTGCACATTGTCGTTGCGCTTAAAAAGCAGGCTGACCTCAGTGCATACTATTCAATGAAGTGTGACAACTACAGACAGACGAAGCGTATCTCAGTAGACTTTGTTTCGAAAGGAAAAAATCATACACAGTTGAGAGTTGAGTATTCGAGAAAACATCAACAATTACGAGCTTTAAAAAAACCAATTTCTTGTAAGTATACCTCAAGAAACAAATTAAGATTCGGATGATTTATTAGCTCACTCCAACAACTTTAAAAAATATTATAATCGAACAAAGGATGAAAAAAAAAATAAAGAAAAGAAATATTTTAATAAAACATTTAGTGCAACTTTATTGTTCAAAATTCCTTCAAATAACAAAATATTTGTAAGCTTGAACTTTTAATCGTCTTACAACTCATATTATTTTAGAAAATTTACCTCATTTTGTTAGCTGTGTTATGCATTTTGAAAACGCACTGTCATTTTCTCTTTAATTTGAAATGGAAGTGATTAAATTTCGATTCATGCAAAAAAATTTCAAATGAAAACAAACATGCAAAAGAATATGAACACAGATGGTGGGATCGTTTAGCCCTCAAAACCAGTGGGGGGACTGGTGATGAGGCACGGCCACAAGATTTAAGGATAGAGACCCGATTCCACCAAAGAACCACCGTATAAGCGGATCGGGTGTATGTTAAATACATCGGTTCCAAACGTTCTTCCGCTGGTGTGGTGAGGATGGAATGAGCTTGCCAGCTCAGGTGTCGTCCTCATCTTCTGGCCGTTGTTAAAAAGTACGAGTCCATCTCAAAATAGCCCTAGTGTTGCTTCAATATAACTAAGCTGAACCAAACCTTTGAAGTCTAAAACTGCTTAAAACGATTTAAAAATGCGCTAAGAACATTTTTCTATAAAATATAGTTTATAATTGATCAAATTCTCAAAATACTGTGCAATAAAAAATTCTCTATCTACAAAAAATTCAGTTCACCACATAAAGAACGAATGTATTAAATACAGTTTACAGTACCATTGGCCAAAATAAAATTTTGAATCCGCAAAGCTTCAGAAATTAACTAAGTCAAGAAACAGAAAACAGAATTTAATTCATCTAGCAATTTTTTCCCTATTACACGTAAACTCTGTCTCTTAAAAAATGTTCAAGATATGTTACAAAGTATAGTGGGTAAAAAAAGTTTTATAAAAAACGAAGTGAGGGTCTCATACAAATAGTTTAAACCTTTTTCATAATAATAATAATAATAATGTGTGTGTGTGTGCGTGCGTGAGTGTGAGGTCAATAAACAAAGTTTAATAACTGCCGTTCTCCAAGTAAACCGCATGTTACGTCAGTATTTTAAAATCTATAATATCGTGAAAATTAGGAATTAAAAGACTATTTATAAGGGTATCAAATGTATATGTATTCCGTATGAAAACAACCTAGAAGTCCTACCGCACATTAATTGACAACATCAGTTCATGCCGTCTTTATTCAAAGTATTTATAAATGCCTTCACAATATCTCATACATTAATTTGACTTCCTTCTTTGAGATTTAAATATTTCAAACACGGTACTAGAGGTAGCTCCTTTGAATGCCTGATCAGTCTGAAAACGGGGCAGAATCCTGAAACAACGAGTAAAGTCTCTTCTCGGGGAATAAAAAAAAGCATCTCCTTCACACAGGATATTGCCAAGAAATCAACAATCTTTACTTTTTATTTCTATATCTGAAATGGCAGGAGCATCGGGTGGGGAGGCAGTTTATAAAATTGGACTGTTGTCTTTTTTCTAAAAAGGCACGCATGCGAGAATGGGTTAATTCCATTAATTCCATCCGGGGAACAGAACAAGACTCGAGGAAATGGTATTTATAGCGGAGTGAAAAGGACTGTAAGAAATGAATGAAAAATGGTTCCACTAAGACCAAGGTACCTTTCCTCACCGCACACAACCCATTAGCAACGCATCGTCTGACAGACACGTTCTACACCCCCCCCCCTCACGAAACCCAAGAGGGAGGCATAAAGAACGAATTTTTTCGCTCACCCCCGCAGTCAAAATAAACACGAAGAACACCGAAACGGTGTATCAACAATTCCTACCCCTGGAATTATGTGACGCCTTGAGCCTTGTTTATGAGCAGAGACGATCCCGAAGTTTCAGTTATAAATTCTATTGCGGGGGGTCGGTCTCTACGCGCATGCCAGATCTTTTCTGCTTACATCCCTGGTACATTAGTGCGGTGATGGAAGACATCATTCTGGCCAAACCCTCTCTTGCTGGTATGCGGCCAGAGATAAAGAAGGCTTAAGCAGCAAGAAAAAAGATGTAGCAGCCTGAGACGAGAAGTAAAACAGATGTCCAGACAGGTAGAGACAAATATTATCAGGAAGAACGCCATTAGGAGTATGGTTTTTAAAAAGAGAGATAAACGGATTTCGGTTTGGAGGCCTATTGAAAGAATATACGGTAAATTACTCGATTCAGTGGCGTTAAATAACACAAAGGCACGATATGAATTTTTTGATTCAAGTTTGCATTGATGGCTTAATAAGTATAACTAGCAAAGGTGCCATTATATTGCGTTTTTGTTGTTTTTGCTTTTCTGATCTTTATTACATTTTGCTTTAAAAAGTGGCATTCGCTGAATAATATTTTATTTACGTGATGCTTCTTTGACTAGCTGATAGTGACTTAGAAGCTATGCCACAGAGCCATTCGACTTCTTTAAAGAGGCTTTTAATCGAAAGAAGGGATGAACAGATAAAAACAATGCTCATCCGCCTCCCTCCCAAAGATTTGTGCACAAGAGCTCCATTTTGGGACAGTCTAAAGTGTTGACAGTACGAGAAGAATGGACACAGCAGTGTATATGTAACTGTCACTCCTCGAACAGAAGTCCCATTAACAAAGTGTCTAAGGAGTTCTGATATAAATATTCAAGGATCAAATACGTTTCTGTTATTGTTGATTCTAGTCAATGTAAGGGGCAAGTTTTTTTTTTTTTTTTTTTTTTTTTTTTTGGTTTATTAGTAGGTTTTTGGATTTACAGATCGAACTTTAAAAAACATTATCAGCTTCAATAAGCTAAAAATTAGCCCAAATAAAGTAAATTTCAAATGATTAAACTTATTATCCGTGTCTCGATTAGCCGTGAGAACTCAAGCAGGGTTAATTCGAAATATAAACGATGTCACACAGGTGTCCCTTCCTCCACTCATTGCTTTGCAGGGCTCTTGAAGGAAATGCGACGCTTGGCAGTATTTCAGAAAAAAGATATCCGATATTTTGGATTTTAATTTTGACTGGAAATGGAAAAGCAAAAAAGATAACGTGGAAACGAAAACAACTGCTGAAACGAATGAGTAAAAGCCACTATCTGCTAAAAAGAGAGGCTGCACTTTAAAATTCATGCTCATTCATGGGTACTAATGATTGGTAACTACCAGGGCCCGTCATCTAGGGTATGAGGCGAATGTTATGCATAGTGGCAACAACATGATGAAGAACTAAAATAATATTCTGTACAATAATAGCGTTCACACTTACTGAAAGTATACATACTAAGTTGTCCCTATGTGACTGGCTGAGCGTCTTCTGACTTCCTCAACTAAACAGAACAAAACAGACGAAATAAAAGTAGCCCCGTATTTTAGTATTCAAATGGATTATATTCCTGATAATAAAATGTAACACCTTTTTAGACGAAGCAAAAGTGATCGCAAGTGATTTTCAAAACGAGAGATTCAAAAAACGAGTCGTTCCTGAAAAGCGAATTATAAAAAAAAGAAAGAGATTATAATATGGTAAAAGAGAAGGCAAGATTACAGAAAACCCTGCTCAAAATATTTCCAACCCCCCTTCCCCACCAAAAACGCCCCTGCGGTTCTTAAGAAAATTTTCCTTTCCAGATAACTAATATGTAATAAAGATAGACAGCAGCTCAAACAACAATTACTATAAATTAAAATTTTCGCAGACTCGCAATCTCGCCTGTCTCTCTCCACTCGACGGAAGCAGGTCAGCGCTTCTAGATTCCGGCCAAAGCAATAAATTTCCCTCAAACCAGCTGGCTGAAAGAAATCCTTCAATTTTGTAAGAACAAATATTCAATAAATATTTCACCACAACGGCGCAGAAAATAGATAGAAAAATGCCGAGGAATTTTTCGAAGACAGGAAGTCTAAAATAACCGTTCCTGTTTTCCTCGTCCTTATCTCGCAGAGCGCAAGCGCGCATCATTTAACTTTATCATCCCTAACACGGTCACCAACTGAGCATCCTTTCACGGAGGATATTTTTTTGCTCGGAATAACCAAGACATCCAATTTGCATTCGTGCATATTTATTTAGCGCAATGCTCCGGCGTCTTGTGCTGTTTCCGTATTCACTGCTCCCCACCGGGAAAAATGGGTACTTTCAGACAAATTTTCCCGGCCGTCCTGCATAAAATGCTCATCTCCGAGTGGGAGGGCGACACAAACTTCTTACTGTTTGCCTTCACTCGCTCCGTCTGACAAATGCCCATTTCTTCAGGCAGTCGATTTAAAGCTTCATTCATGCGATGTCCGGCTTACCGTCCCATAAAAGCGTTCCGGTTTCAGGTTTCATGGCACAAAAACCAAATGAATGTTATGCAGCACCAAACAGGTTTATTTTAAACTCAAAGTTTAATAAAAGCAGTTTCTATAAAAGTGATACCAAACTTACCATTGGTAAAACGATTACATAAAACCATAATGAAATCATTGTAGTGAATTCAAATCTTTATCTTTACTTATAATAAAGCACAATGTGTGTGTGTGTTGGCGCTGTACAAGTCAGACCGTTCGACCTACAGCTACCAAATTTGGTATATGTATACCTTGGGTGCCAGGAATGTGCACCTCGGAGTCTTTTTTTTTTAAATTTTTAATTAAAATTTGAATTAATTAAAAAATAAGCCAAATTTTGACGTTTTTTCGCTATAACTTCCAAAAATATTACAGCACAAAATTGATTTTTGCATCAAAATAAAGCACAAAAAATAAGCTTTTCAATGATACTGATTTTTTGACCTATAAATAAAAACTCTATTTTTAAACATTTAATTAATTCGTATTTTTCACCAATTTATTTCGCATAAAATAAAAATAAAATTTTGTCGTCACGACGATCTCAAAAAAATCAGCTTTTAATAAAATGTTGCCATCACATTTTCAGAAGTTCTGATTTAAAAAAAAGTTAATTACTACCAAAAATAAAACAGAAAAATACAATTTTCATCACGTGATTATATGAAATGAAACAAATAGGAAATGTGATATTTTTTAAACAA
>JAOUZG010025848.1:1368678-1382299 GCA_026289955.1 Argiope argentata
TATAAGATTACATAAATTAATTATAAAATGGTTATATAACTAATTAACTAAATTAATTATATAATAGTTATTTATTATATGGTTATAGTAAAAGAATTTTATTTTAATGAACAATAAGGATAAAGTTTGTGAAATAATTTTATATTAAGCTTTAAAACTCCATAATTGACGAATCGATATGCACATTAGGAGTGACATGTCCCCGAGGACATCGACGCCGGTCTCCAGCGAACTGGACCTGCTCTGGTCCACATACAATTTACACATCATGAAGAGCGACCACATTAAACCACTAACAGGATATTAAAAACTATTAATTTAAATGCATTATATTTTTTCGAGAGTGAAATCCTTCAAAATAATGATAATCGTTTTATTTTTAAAGAAATGAATACAAAACACAATTTTTAAGTGAAAGTAACTTTTATTTATATTATTAAAATCTGCAATTCCCAGATTCTCCATTTTTAATTATATCAGAGGTAGTTTTTTCCATAGATTATTAATAATGTTAGATATTTCCATTTAATGCATTTCAAGATCAATATCTAGATGTTAGGAAACTATCTCAGCGAAAAAAAAAATTTAATGGCAAATGATAATAATTGATAAAAAATAAAATGTCATGCAAACTTTAAAAAAATAATACTAGGCAAAATCTTTTTTTTTTCTCAATCTGAAGCAGAAAAAGTCCGAGAAATGACCCCCCCCCCCGCCACCACTGAACGCAGCAGTATCGACAGGATTTGAATTAATGAATACCATAAACAAAATCAATATCTCAAATCATATTATTCAATTACATTTATAAATTCAACCTTTCAATGACATATAAATACACAGCTTATAGCAACAATAGCTGGTAATAATGTGTATAATCGCAGTAATTACACAATGCCCATACTAAATGGTAGGCATTTACGAATAATGATGCCTGTTCCAAAATAATCTCACGGCATTCAAAAATGAGTAGACTATGTAATTTAATCAGATTCACTGTCTTTATTTCAGAATAAAGACAGTTCGTTTCACTCAGTTGTAGAATAATTCTACCGAGATTCAAGAAATATTCTTCCTAAAAAGTGTGTAAAATTAATATTATTGGATTTTTTCTATTTCATTTGAATACATTTAAGAATGAAAATTGTTTTGTTTCACCGGAAACTTAAAATTTAAGAAAAAAAGTTTTAAGTCGCCTATCAGAAAATGTCCTTTCCCAATTATTCTTCCTAATCCTTGTCATTTTGAAAAAAAAAAATTCGTTTTGCAAATACACTCCCTACCATCGTTTTGGCTGGTATAAATTTGCATACGAATTCTGTCACAACGCCATTTATCATCCACACATGTCCTCAAAAACAGAAGAAGTTGTTCGCTGAGCCATTTTTCCGCTCGAAGTTGAGAGGCAATTTTCGAAAAATGTCTCGTGACGTCGGTTCATCGACTTCTGCCCGAGAGCTGAAGTGTCCTCTTCCAACGGCGAAGTGAGAGCGCGACATTTCTTCTGCTGTTAATGGCCCCCACAAGTCTCGTCGCCACAGACAGACGGACGCCCAACATCATCTGCCCCATGCGCACACGATGAAAGATGATTCCATCGGTCTAATTATAAACCTTCCCGCCCCGAGTCGATTCTGTTTTCTTCACTCAAAGCACAAGTTCACCAAACGGTTACTCTGCTCGCCATTAAAGAGATCTCTCAAGCACCACATTGTTTGCGGGGGCTTTTTCTTCCATTTCATTCGAGTTTCGAAAAATATCGAATTGTTGGAATAGTGATTGGAAATGTTTCGAACCCAACCCACGTCCTGGTACTTCAGTCATTTAACTGATCCTTTTACAGTCAGTCAAAGTTTCATCGACACATATCTAGTTCAGATAATCTGTGGAAGGGTGGAAAGATATCAGTATTAAATTGAATCAATTCTCTCCCTTCCCATTTTCCAAAGATATGTTTCATTTTGCTATACAGCCTTTATATGCCTTCAAAAGCAATTTACTATATGCAGAAACGTGATGCAAGGACCAATACTTCATTCTCTAAATATCCTACTGAAATAACTGTGAGTGGATTGAACTGTTGAATGGGCTAAAACATTTACCAGGAATTGAACACTTCAAACTGATGCTGTAACATATCACATTATTTCATCATTGCTTCAGATGTTCTTATTTTGGAAAGGTCAAGAATTAAAAAAAATAAATAAAAATAATACAAATGTTTTTCGGAAGATAATTTCTAGGCATTTAATAGAAAGAAACTTTTTTGTATTCATTTCTAATATTTCTTAATTGAAAAAACAATAAGAAAAAGTGATTGTCTATCCGGAACAAGTAGTTTAAAGCCAAAACCGTCAGTCTGGCTAAGGTTTATAAGAGACATGAGTCAAAAAATTAAAATAACTGAAACCAGCGTCCTGGTATAGGGGTAGAGCGTCTTCCCAGTGACCCGGGCTTCCCAGGTTTGAGTCCCGGTTAGGGTGTGACTATCATTCTATGTTCTATCTATACGGTGTGTGAGTGAGCCCACCCCTGTCAAAAGGGCCTGTGCAAGGGAATATGATGAGAGAGTACCTAAGTCGTGGTCTCGGTCCTAGTCGGCGCTACTTCAAACAAGGGACGCTCATTTCGGCTTAAAATCACTGATGCATCAGCTAAGCTTTTCTATAGCAAATACCATTAAAAACAACAACATAACTGATAAATTTAAAAACAAAATGTAATGAAAATATTTTTTCTCAAATCAGCCGAAAATACCTAAATGAAACCATATGAATAAAGGTAACAAATGTAAAAGAACATTTTGTCTTTGCCCTCCACATAAGAAAAGTGATTCCTAGGACACCGATTTTCCTTTTTGATTCACTGATGAAACACATAGCAGTAACTAATAATACTGTATATTTTTTTATAGTTTTAAATAGTCACTGAATTGATTTTAGAATGTCATTAACTACGATAACAGAATACAGATAATTATTCAGTACCACAGAACTAAAAAAAAATATTTTCCCCTACCCCCTTACCCCTCTTCGTCAAATTTTTGTTTGTCAACTGCTTATTTCATTTTTTATTTATTCTCACTTATGTTTACATTTTGAAGAATTCTCGTTTGTGTTTGCTTTGTGTGAAAAGTCATCATTCAAGAAATATTTCCGAAGACATAACGTCGCCTTTCTGCCACAGGTTGGACTATTCATTCCACCACAAGACTCTGTTTTTAAAAAGTGCTTTCTTTGAACTATAATTTTTAAATGGAATTTTAACTTCTGCTTTTAGTTAGTATTAGTTATGCACATTTTTTAATATGCAAGTGTTATAATTTGTTTTGATTTATTCCTTTATATATCTTTCCCGCTCTTATCAAAAAACAAGACGATTTTTTTTTAAATTTTATGTTTCTCTATTAATATTCAACAGTCAACATTTGGGCGATAGGCGGGCGGGTGAAGGCGATGATCCTCCAATAATTCTTGAATCACGCTATCTGATTAGCAAACGCTTTTAGCTTTGCCCAAATTTCAAATTGTTCCATTACAAACCACTTCCGCATTTCTCGCCCCATCCGTAGCGCCCCGTCCACCTCTCTCTCCGCAGCTGTGTCAATAGACATCGAAACGATTTCTGGGCCATTTCCATCTCGGAAGAGTGTTGTTCTTCGTGAGGTGAGGGAGCGCGCGGGGGTGAAGCTGCTGATGTGGCGCAACCTCTTGGCACCCGTCCAAGTGGAGGGAACTGTTGCAGCCTGAATGTTTACATAAAAATCGTAAGCATCAGCACTACTTGACTCAACATTCGTAAGCCGTGACTGGTCCCAAGAGAGTAAAAATTCGATCAGAGATGATAATAATGAAAAAAGTAGAACACAGGATGATAACTACACACAACTATAAATATTTGAGTGGCATCGTTTACTCTATGCGCAGCTGCAGTGTCCTTTATTTCAACAGCCTAATGAATTTTGGCTGACCAAAGGTCACTTCACGATATATATGACTTAAACAGAGGGAGTGGCCTCCCCCATAATTTTCTCGTATATTTTCAAACCAACAGATGATCAACCTTAATTTGCATCTGGCTCAAAATTTAATGGGTGTTTACACTGCAGATGTTTCAATCCATGCATCGAATTTTATCAAAGTGTATTCTTCGTTTTGTAGTAATTGGATAGTTTATCTTCAAACAGCCGGATTGACAGACTTGCAACGGAAGGGCACGAGGTTGAAAATTTTATTCGGAATGGAATTTAGTATAATGATAGTATACATTTAGAATGTTCACTCACGAAAATATTAAAACGCAATGTACAGTCGATTCCGAGCTTTTAACTTTCTGCATAGATTGTACATATATACATAATGTGTTGCCACAGGCCGTGAATAAAGTTAGTGAGACATTGGCGTAACATTCACGAGGCCCAAGTTCGATCTTGGGATAGCATTTTTTAAAAATATATTTCAAACCAGTTTAACCGTTTACAAATTTTTTCTATAATTTTACTTTTAATTTTTTATGCAAAAATAAATAAGAAAGCATTTTTTTATATAATCTGAATTAATTAAATTAAATTTACAATTTAAAACGAATCCAATAATAACATGATACTAATCTTCAAATGGACAAATAAATGTATTTTCGCTTAATATCTGAAAAACATTTTTTTAAACAATTAAAGATATGAACAATTTTTTTAAAAAAATATTTAAATAAAAATACAGACAGTTTTAATTAATATGCGACTCTTTTATCAATCAAAAATAAACGTTTAAAAAATAAATTTAAGCAGGAAAAATAATTTCTTAAATGATGATAAATGTTAATTAAATTATTCACATCATTACAAATCAGAGACAAAATAGTGATTAATCATAAAGCATTTCAACCCCTCCAAAGATATATATATATTATCTTGCATAATTCATAAATAATGATTATTTACCAAATAAACCTTACAGGAATCGATTTAAAAAAAATCATCAGCTTCAAAAAGTAGTTCATTTTTCTTCAAACCATCGACCAGCATACAAAGCGTAACATTTGTTTCTAAATATTTAAAACCATCTGCCCATGCATTCCACAACTGACCACCTGCTTTCTACCCTTTCCTTTCGAGTATTAACATTCAGCAGGCTTGCCGACATAACTTAGTTTATTTCAGCTGCTCTCTTTCATTCCTGATGTAAGTATGGATTCGTTGAGTTACAATAAATAATTTATCTTTATTAAAATCCAAAAATCTAAAACTCTTGACGGAGATAAAAATAGTCATATTGAAAAATTTTTGTATGAAAATTATATTTATAATAGCTTTAAAACATAAAAAATAAATTATAATTATAATTAAAATTTTATGATTTATAACTATAATTCATCAAAATAATTATAGTAATTATGTATGTACAATTATGTTCATATAGATAAGTATAATTGTTTTTTTAACAAGTTCATATGGATTGAAATTCGATAAAGGAGCATCCTATTAATTGAAGTCATCTTTAAATTGCGTATTTAAGTTAAGTAATTCTGAATATTAAAATATGCTTTTATACTTCTTTTAAATATTAAATCATAATCCAAGAATTAAAAAAATAAATATTTATTTTTTACATAAAAATGAAAATTATATTTATTAAAACTGCTCGTAAATTGTTAAATTAATTTAAAATATATAAGAAAAAAAGAAGAAAAAAAAGCAATCCCAAGATCTAATTCGGGTCCTGTGAGTAGTAGCCAGTAGTTTACAAACTCAGAAACGGCGACACATTATTAATATGCAAGCTACGCAGAAAGTTTTAGGACCATTTCTCGAAATCGACTGTTCTTGGCGCTTTAATATTTTTGTGAGTGAGCATTCTAAATGCATATTGCCATTATACTAAATCTCATCCCGAACTCGCCTCTTGACCCCCCCCCCTTGTTAGTCTGAATGGATTTTGCAAAACAATTGATACAAATCTACAAATTTGGTGCGAAAATTATAAATCGAACTTCATATGGCCAGGTAAAAGCGTTTTAGAGTTAACTTTGTTGCAAAGAGACATAATGCCAAAAACGTTTGTTTTTCCAATTGAGGGGTCTAATACGTGGTGATTCCTCAAAATCGGCGGTTAAACATTTTTCCCCTGGTTGCGATATTTTCTCTACGCTTAATAAACGGTATAATAATAACAATAATAATAAATTGGTGGTAATTGCAGTCGCGCGGAACGTGCTATCAGGAATAATTGTCTATCAGGAATAATTGTAATTTAAGCATCATAGATGGAAGCTTGGTAGGCGTTTACAAAATGCTATTATTTTTAATTTGTGGTATTGTTCGACTCATTTACGTATAGGTTATTCATTACAGCTTTACTGATTTCCGCAGGTGCTAATAAAATGAGGCGTTATATAGGCCTCTTCTTAGTGGCTCGTCTATATTAATGGCGGGTATGAATAAAATTTCGGCAACAGAAAAACGAAAATTCCATTAAAAAATAAAAAAAAATGAACAAACCGTTGTTTACAGACTTACAAAGCACCACTTTTAAAAGGAACATGACGTATTAATAATAATTAAAACTAGCAAATTTATTTTATAAAAGTAGTTTTGAAAACACATTTTTATAAATGTACAAAAGAGAAGAATTTATTATTGCATTTCACGATTAAAAATATAAAGCGATTTCGATCCGCATTATTTTTTTTCTCACAAAATCACTGTTTATTACAAAGTGGCGCCGCTTATAATAATTCTAATTAAATGAATCGACTAAATGGGAATCAGAAAGTATTTGAAACTGCACTGTCAGAAGTCGCCCAAGTCCACAGCTCTTAACTAAGGTTGAAACGAATGAAAAATCGATAGTTTATGTTTCATTAAAATCACGGTAAGAATTTTATATTTTCCATAACCTAAAATCGTTGAGAAATTCAAGAACTTCTTCAGTCAAAAATACATTCAACATTTTTTTTTCACTCAGTGTCTCCTAGATTAAAATTCTGAACACATTTGATGGCTCACATCTAAAATTGTTCTTAAAAGTCTCAACATCTTAACTTCAATTTCGGCTAAGCGCCAAATCTGGCGGAGCCAAGTGCGATGGAATGATCAATTGTTCTACAACTAATCAATTCGGCACGCCTATTTGTCAGACTAAAATAAATTGTCCGCCAGGTCATTAATCACTTGAGAGAGATATGAGAGCCGATATAAATTGTAAGTCGGAAAGCAGGATTGACAAAGGACTTCGACTGAAATAGCAAAACGCCCGCAATAATCACAAACCTCTTCATCAAAAAATCCCGTAGATATCAAGCATTATAATATCATTAAACATGAAGAAAATAAAATATTGTCTTCAGAAATAGCAATTATAATGTTCATGTATATGATTTTACATAGCAAAAGTAAATAATTTAAATATTTTTTTATTAAAAAAATTTTTCTGCAACCGTTTTACAATATCGGTTTACAATCGTTTTGCAATATTCCGAGACTACATTTAAAATTTTCATTTTTAAATTCTTAAAAAGTTGTAATTGTCTCATTACATTTAAGAAAACAATACAAAATTTAAAACGAATATAATTTTTTTATTAATAAATTAGCAAAGATATAAAAAACGAATTGTTTATTTTCAAACTATTGTTCCTTAAATTTAAAAATCTTGTTAATATTTGAGTGTTATTTACAAAATAAGACGAAGCCATGTATTTGACCTCATAATTTTGCGAAATCAATGCTAAAATTTAATAAGCTTCCTAACATACGGTTCCCATCTCAGTCATAATTGGCATTCAAGTTTTTGCTTATTTCATAAATTACTGATGTCATTTTATTTACCTCTTAAATTATCCACTACTTCTGCTGTGCCATTGCCATCAGAAAATTTTTTGCTGCGAACCCAAACATGAAACTTTGGGGTGGGGGAATTAAATCAGAAGGAAATAAAGATAAATTAAAATTAAAAGGTAATTCTTTAATAAATTTAACAGACTCTTTCTAACCGGACAGACATTCTGATCCTATTTCCTTTGAAAATATTAAATAATTGTGAGATGGCCTCAAACACTACAAAAATTTGAGAAAATCTAATTTTAATAGAATGTTAAAGTTTCATGACACTTTACTGTTCGTCTCAGTATCCTGAAACGACCACTTTTCGATGATTCTATCTGACCAGATGGGAGGGGGGAGACACTTAGAGGATGGGCACATTTTCGGAATTCGTAATCCTTTGACTTTAACTTAAGTCCTATTATAAACTTTTTCGTTCATTTTATGCGAATGCCGTGTCGCTTCTGACCGTATTATTTTATTTTAATTCAAAACTTATTATTTTTATTTCTGAGAATCATCTAAATTAACTTTATTGTTAAATGCAAACAGGCCCTTTTATCTTTTCTCTCACCCCAATATTAACTCATCAAACACATTCTGACGCATGCGCAAGAGCGCGGGGGGTTTCAGCATCCGTTGGCGGACAATGGCCAAATCACATTTAAAACAAAACAGCCGACGAATCGTTCGAGCTCCTGATACGAACAAACTTCTAAGCTAAAAAAAGGGAAAATAAAAAAGCCAATTTCAATTATTATTGAGAAATTTATAATAAACGGTTTGAGTAATCACACATCCTATGAGTGATATGAATAAAACCTCGAGCTGCAGTTCATTCAAAGGAAAAAGTCAGGCAATCACAAAATCGCCAATTAAAAGTTTCATCGCTGCGAATGTTCATCTGCTTCAGAATATTAATTAATTGCACTCAACGTTTGGATCTCCGTTTTCAATTGAACCAACTGACCGCAATCGTTCGTTCTGACCATATATAGCGCGATTCGAGAGGTGATCTCCTCTGACAGTTACATCCTGATGGCCCGGGTGACAAACAAAGGTTCCCTACTCTGCTTCCTTGTTGGGACGAGGAAGCAAGCAGAAAAAATTTGGTTATAATTTTCACATCTTCAGAATTTTCAGAAAGGCTTTCAGTCGCATGAACTAGTAAAAAGCATAAAATTTGGAATTGGGAAGAATAAAGATGGGGTGGTTCCAGTCCTAAACGCTTTTGGGGAACGCTCTGAAAGCCTTTCACATAAGCATTCAAAATTTCGATTCAGAAAATTCAATAGTTCTTCGTAATTTTAATCACGAAAATTATATTTTTAATTCATAGGTTGTTTAATTTTAATCATTTGTTTTATAGTAACTAATATATTTTTTTTATATTTGTATTTGAAATTTAGCAAATTTATGACAATAATTTGATCATATATATATATATATATATATATATATATATATTGTTAGGTATTGGAAAAATAATTTTATGATTAATAGTGTAAAAAGGAAAAAAATAATCTTTTCCCTACTTACTTCTGATCAAATAAATAACTATTCTTGATGATAATTAATTGGATCCTAAATGTTGAAATATGATAAAATAAGAAAATTGTAACTTTAAAAAAATGTTATATTTAAATATTCGTCCTGGAACATTGCGTGTATTCTCCCCTTTTTCTTTGTTTCTTGCATTAAAGGACGCGCCTATAAGAAAATATTTTATTCCACTCATTTATAATAGTTTAAAATTTTAGAGAAAAACAAAACAAAAAAATTGAATTCTGATCATTCTGAAATTTGTTTATTTATAATAAATTCCAAAAATAATAATAATCTAGCTATAGATTACTCTAAATGATCAATAATAAGAAATGAATTTGTTTTCCTATATTTAAAATATCGCTGCTTTTAAAAAATCCACACTTATGACATTAAGAGAATGGATAAATTCTGAAATAAACAAACATCAATTGTCATTTTTTACATTTTTTCTTATAAGTTTAAAAATTCTGTAAAATGATAACAAAAACAATGATTCAGAGGAAGTAATAGGTTAATAAACAATTTTAAAAAAATAAAGAAAGAAAAAAAAAGAAAATGAAAAACAATTAAATAAAGGTTAATATCCACAATTTGAGCTGAAATTACGATCACTTTCCCCTAAATATATATTAAACTAATCTTTTTTATTTTGGACTCCACATGTTCTTTTACTACAAAGGAAAAATGACTTTTGGTGCCAAATGTTATTTTACAGAAAAAAAAAGAGAATTTTTTAGCCATATGTTATTTCGAAATAAATAAAAGGACTTTTTGTCGCTCATAGCCTGTGGTGAAGTAGTTTTGCATTCTACTTGATACTTCCACTGTTGATGGCTTTTTATTAGTTGCACACTTTAAGTGAGACAATGCCATCGTAAAGTTATTTGAAGTCATGCACTGTTAAAAGTGGGCTATATTTTGTGAACATCAAAAAATATATATTTATTTAGCATTTTGTTCCTGATTGTGGTCTATACCTTAGACTGAGCGAATGTATGAATTTATTTTTTCTATTAATTTATTTATTCATTTTTTTAAATAATATTTATTTTCAAAACATTTTTTTAATTTGTCATTTTTTTCGAAGTTTAAACAGCCTATTTTTCGAAATTTTTATTATTTACTAATTATGTTTCAATGGTACTGTTGCTTTGGAATATTACGTAGGATCTTTTGCTGGAGCCATTTAGATCTTTTCCACTTTTTCTTTTTATGCCCACACCTTTATTTGTTAACTTTCCATTTTTTTTGGATGTCCTTAGCTTCTTTTGCATCAAGTTCACAATCACATGAAAGATCTTTTTGAATAGCTAGTCCTTTGATAGCTACTTAAATTCTATTTTATTTTTCACTACGTGTTTTTGACAGGTGTAATGCCACTTTTGGCACACACCGAATCATAATCAACACACACACACACATACACTTTACCCCAGAGTCTGAATGAACCTAAAAAAATGAAAACGCAAAATGCTTTTTCTCATCTCTCCAGTACATAATCTAATGGTCGAAATAGAGCTATGATTTTTACGTTCATGTTAAAATAGACGATTTCGATAAAAAAAATGGACAGAAATTTATAGTGCACATTTTCTTAAAACTTCCCATATTTACCTATATTCATGAAAAAGTTGGTATGCAGCGACTTCCACGGTAGTAGTTCCAAAGAAGTTAAAATTTTAATTGCATCATAATCAAGATTTTAAATAATGTGTTTAAGTTTTCCTAAGCTTGAATACAAAATCCATTTTTTACGCTGTTCCAAATTTAGAAAATAAGCTTCTCATTATTATCGATTTCATTTACTTACAAACTTTTTTTTCTGTATTTAATAAAATAAAAAAGATTAAGAATATTTTATAATAACACCTTTCATACTTTTAGGTTACTGTATTCATACTCACGTGTGATGTTATAATAAAACTTTTAATGTGAGGGTTTTTGCTGCTGAAATAACTTCTTTAATCAATACTTACTTAAAAGCATATATAAATCTTAAGATTGAAATAATGCAGCAATAAGATCAAAATGCTACGATGTTTCAGACAAGAAATTCGAATCCCATTAACATTTTTTTTTTTTCATCTGATACACATCTATTTCTAGAATGATTAAAATACACTTGAAAAAGTTTGTAAACAGGACAAAATTAATTTCGAGCATTTGCTACAATCATCAATAATTTTATTACAAAACAATGAGGGCATTCTTATACTATCTGCGTTGGAGCAAGTTTCGAACAAAAGAATCTCAATTTTTATAATTGAAATAATTTAATTAAAGAAAATAACTATTAATTCAGGCAGAAGTAACAATACTTTCTTTTAAGATCCCCCTTTTATATCTATCTGAAATTCAAATAACTGTTTTTTTAAGTACAGGAAAAAAAGTTCTTTTGATGGTTAGCATACCAGTTAAAAATAAAAATAATAAAAATATTGCTTCTGTGTTAATTAATCCCGACTTAAAGTATTAAAAATCGATTGAGAAGTAACTTGATGTTAAACACAGAAATAATTATTTGAAATGCTATTCTCATGGCTCATAAAATGATAAACGAATCAATTTATTTTCACGTCACGTCCCCCCCAGCAACGTCCGAGTAACAAACTTGCACCAGGTGTGAAAAGTCTGCGGCAGAAGGGGAAGTCTTTTGTCGATGCAACAACTACCCAAATAAGCCTGTCTGCCTTCGAAAATGCTGCATCCATTTAATTTATCGATAAATTAATTTTTGAGGAAATTACGGCATGCATGAAACGCGTTCTGTTACTCAACAGTATTAGCAAAGACATTGAATTGACTGAGTAAACTGAATTGACTGTTTTGCACGAATAAAAAAAATCTATCACCTTAGGTTTGCGATTTTTATAATCCTTTTAATACATAGTAATTTCTATTCTCGTGTTATTATATATTTGCAACTAAAGGATAGAACAAACAATAATTTTGTAACTTATTTTATAAACACTGTCCCGACGGGCGTGAGGCAACAATTGAGACAAACATATCAGATATTTTTTTAACAGGATAACAAACCATCTAGACGAGTACATCTTCCAATAATGTAAAAAGAAACTATTTATTCGTGTCTATTTTATTATTCGTATTTATCCGTTTTATTTATTCAATTTTTTTAAATACTTGTCTCAACAACAAGCAACATTTATTTGTCTATTTAAGTCGTTGCGTCTCTTCTCACTTTGCCTCTTGATACGCATTGGACTGTTCGTGAAAATAGAAAGCATTCTTGATCGATGGTTTGAATAAACTGAACAAATTGGAAAATGCCGAAAAAGAAATTGAATATTTCCCCCCAAAAAAACACTCTTTAATGAGAAATAATTCTTTTTCTTTTCCACAAGAATTTCCTTTCACAAGAAAATGTTGTTCACGTAAAAACTAAACCAGAAGCAGCACAACCACCGTCACCGAAGAGATGGCGAAGGATTGGCGGTGTTAATATTTATGTAATCGCCAGTGATTCACGTCTTGAATGCCAGCATACTTGTACCGACGCCCAGAGACAGCCAATCGCGGGGCAAGGTCAAGAGCCTTCGCCTGCCACTTACGTGGCCTGATTATTTTATTATTCGTAAGTTTTTATCTCCTTCCGTCTCTCGCTATCATTATTTAGTGCTAAACAAAGCACGGGCTCTTTCCTTGAGCCATTTTTGGCAATGTTTAGAACAGGTCTCGCTTGAAATCTTTGATTTCATTCCATCCACGTTATATGTGTACATGCACATACATATTCCTGGGGGAAAATAAAGTAGTTAATTTGCGTTAGTCTTTTTTTCCGCCACTCATTTCCGAAACTTTATAATAAACAGATGTTTAGCGATGACTATCGAATTAGTATAAATATAAAAAGTGAAAGCCGAAAGTAAATCGGAAAAAAGATGAAAAATTTTATTTCCATTTTTACCATTCTTTTACAGTCGATGTATATATATATATATATATATATATATAGATATATATATATATATATATAGTGTGTGTGTGTGTGTGTTTCATTCTCGTATTTGAAAGTTTTCGGCATGCTTAGTTTTTTCTTTAAAAAAAATACTATTCTATGTATATAGTTTTTAAATTATAAACCGATTTTTCTTTGAATTTTAATCAGATGCTTAAGGGGAGAGGTTACGTTGTACTGCTAAGGACGTAACGCAGAAGATGCCAAACAGAGAAAGTTTAGAGTGGCCATAATTATAGCCAGAGATGCTCATACTGTTTTATCTTTCTGTTCTC
>JAOUZG010025848.1:1387299-1400532 GCA_026289955.1 Argiope argentata
ATATCTTCTATTCCATTGTCTGAATCAACAAGCATTTCGATTTAAAATAATAGAATCTAACATAATAGGAAGGGTAGGGAAATTAAAATAATAAAAAATTAATGGGAGCAAAATATCTCGATAAGTTAATAAAGTTAACAAAAGAAAACACACTGAAATAAAAAAAAACGAAACCAAACTAAACTGGGATAAAGTAGAGGTGTTGTTAAGATACCGTTTGATTAAAAACACGTATCTGAAGAAGCAATCTGTTGAAAAATCCAACAGGTGGCACCCAAATGCCATTCGAAAAAGACTAGCAAAGTATCTGGCACAGCATTTACTTACCTAGAAACGATGAATCGATTCTACAAGTCTAGGGAACGAAATCTAGTTCGGTACACCCCCGGGGAGTAGCAAGTGTCAATCATTGAAAGTAAATCCAATCACAAAAAACACCACACACAAAATCTCAGTATGTCCGGCTCAGAAGAAAACCTGTTGAATCTGGATTTCAGAAGGGTGGCGCTGCTGTTCGTGATGCGGGGGGGATAAGAACAGCAACTGCTCCCAGGATTATAGGAATATTTATATTTCCTGGTAGCTAATTGATATAGGAAAGGTGTAAAAGGTATCCAAAGAGAAAACGAAGGGATGGGTGGCTAATGCTGAAAATCAGCAACTGGTGTCAGTCACTGTAGACAACAGTCAACTTCCGCACACGCACACCGTCGGCACTGCACTAGAAAGACTGCAGAGCTGCCCGCCAATGGATTGCGCTGTCGCTCGCCTCAGCCCAGATAGTGGAAAAGCAAGATGGAGAATGCAGCGCCATCTGCTGGAGACAGCCGATGTCGGAGTGGGTAGATTTTTCAGTCTTTCATTATTGTTTCATTAAATTCACATTTTATTCGTCTAATTAATTATTTTAATTGATTTGATACTAATTACTATTGTATTATAATTTTTTTATTTATTTCCTGATGAATTGTTTCCACCGTTGGGTTTTGATGATCCAAGATATATTTTTAGGTTTATGGAATCTGGTTTTCACTGGTTATGAAAGTAAACATTATTTTAAATCTACGATTACAATATACGGTTAATTAAGACAAAGTTGCTATTACTTACACAATTTCCTTATTTTCAACATTCGAGAAATATAAATTGCAATTTTCAATATTGCATTCATGATAGGATCGAATGTGACTAAAATGAAGGTGACGAAACTAGAATAAAAATTCAATTTATCCAAATATTTACAGTAGTTCTAAAAAGTGAATGGAGCAATTGAAAATGTCAAAAATCTTACGCACAATGGGCCGTGAAAAATTTATTTTTGACATTTAGTAATTTCAATAAATAAGATATATCAAATATGCCCAAAATGACTTTTAATAAATAAATGTAAAAATTATTATATTTAAAAATGTTTAATAATTTAAAATGCTTTGATTAATGATTGAGTAATCAGTTTTAAGTTATAATCAAAGAATATATTTCTTGCTTTGAATGTACAAGAAGACTTCAAAACAATACAATCCACATCTCATGCGTTCAGAATTTTTCAAGGAGAAGAGAATCATTTATTGACTTTTTTTTAACTCAGTAAATGAATGAATGGACTGGAAAGTAGAATTCTCCAATCCATAAAGTGCGATGTTTTCTTTTGTTTTCTTGAAATTATAAAAAACAAAGAGCAATCCGATGAAATAATTTTAAAGAAATCCAATAAAAATAATTCTAAATAGCCTTTATTTACCATTATTAACTTTTCTGGAAAAGAAATAAATTCGAAGCATGGTTGATATTTTAATATTATGCTAAAAGTAAATTCACAAGAGAAGAGCGAAAAAAAGAAAGAAGAAAGAATGAAAGCATTTTAAAGAGTTCAGTCACCTTGATAAGTTTTTTTAAAAAAATATCAATGAAATTTTTTTTGCAATATTCTCCAATATATTTCCATTTATCGGCTTAATTACAATATAGAGAAAGCTGTATTGCATTTTCAAGGGCTTTTGTTTGCTCAGCAGCAATCAAAATAATTTATTCGATTTTCTCAAATTTCAGTTAAATTTAACATATATTTCAGTATTCTTTTAACATGCCTCTTCTACTAAGGTTATGATGCCCCTCTCTCTCAAAAAAAATAATGTTCTGCAATTACCTTACAAAAAAATTTGATTTTTCCGTTTTAATATAATAGAATGGAGATGTTTCAAGAAATCAAGATATGTGTACAGAATATCGATTAAAAAATCCAAAAGTTTTCATGAATTAACTTTCTAATTGGGAGCAGTGTCAGCTTATATGATAAAAATTATGCAGCTGTTCACATTTTCCGTCGATAATAATTTTTTAATATTAATTTAAATAAGCGTTTAAAAAATGTGTTTTATTGCGTAGATATGGAGTTATTATGTTATGTTACAAGCATTATAGCAAAATGAAATGTTTTCTTTGGAAAATTTTGGAACAAAGATAGTCTTTTTTTTAATACGGAGATATTTATGATATTAAAAGGATATCTAAAAAGAAGGGCATTCAGCAACACGCTTTCACACTTTTTTTTCCTTTTTTTTTCGAGGGGGGAGGGCACCTTCCTTGTTTCGAATAAGTCGGTGATAGGGAGCTTAAATCTGGAGAAAACATTCTGACGAGTTTTATTGCTCTAATTGCTTTTCAATTAGGATTCATTTGATCATCGAACCCTCTAAAATACATGATTCATATTGATGATTATTCATGATTTGATATTCAACTTTAATAACAAGTTTTACCGACTATTCATACGTATATTCTTTCTATACCTTTCTTGGTTTGACACTCTTAGCTCCGCTGCAGTAAGACCGAGATAACTCCTTCATAATTACTTCGATTTTCAGAATTAATTAGAGATTCTAGCCTTTTATTTTCTCGCATACGAAGTATAGGGCGAGTATTGAAAGATTCGAATTCAAGATTTTGAAGAATCTTCATGTTTGAGACTTCTCCGAGTCCGAAGAACATATTTTTGGAATAGGTTTGCATGTGTTTTGTAGATTTTTGTCACATATTGATCAAAATCTATTAAAAGGAAACACATCTGTCGAGTTGTTTCAATAAAAGATAACACTATAAAAGTACAAAGTGAAGAGAGTTATGCAGATAAAGTTCGTCACATAAATTAACATCTTAAATCTAGAACCCGTTTAGCATCTGTTTAAAATATCATAACGTAATAGAATTTTCGGACAAATCCAACAAGGGATGAGTGGCAATCAATCTGTACGTCCAGAAGAAGGCAAATGCGATAACTAAAAAAAGGTATGACTTAAATGTATTAAAGTTGGCATGTTTTTAATGCAATTGGAATTCTCCGTTTAATTTTTATTTCAATCAGTGGGGAAAAGCGCGTCCAAATCACAAATTTCCCCTTCGGAGAGCACGGAAGAAACTTTTGAATCGACCCCTCTCACTGGTTTTTATGGAGTGATACTCAATATAAGCAAAATGGCTAAAAGTTTTGAGGATATAGACAGTTTTTTCTTCACAAGTGCAGGTTTGCCTCGAATATTAGGATTTTTAATATTTTTAGAACCCTTGAAGGCAAAAAATGATGTGTCCTATCTTTCTTTGAAGGAATGTTGCAGTCTTTACACAATAACTTTGTAGAGAACCATTGACTCCTTGCTGTCTTTTGAAATTGCATTTGATAGTCACGTAGCGAATGCGTCTCTTAAAGAGGAAAGAACTTGGTTTCCTAATGAAAGGAAAAGGACTTATTTAATTTGACGACCAAGTTAAAAATCTGTGGAGAGGAATAATCTTGCGCCTTTTCTTATATTTGTGTAAGCCGGAGTGCGCGTTGTATGGTTCTAAATAAAAATAAATGGTTTGATTCTCTGATCCAAGTAAAGTTATTTTTAAAAATCAGATTTACAGCACAGTGGTTCCTGAAAAGCCGGGATCAGAATTAAAATATGGACAGAAACTGTTTTTTTCACAAATATATTAGTGAATGTTGCAATCCGATCCACACTTATCTTGCCTATAAAAGCCCTTTTTTTTAAAAAAAGTTTATTGCCTTGTCAATTTCAATACATCAAAGTGCATTTAATCCGAAGAATGAGCTTACAAAATATTTACAGGAGACAGCCAGTGAATGGAAACAAGAAATAAAAATTTCAGGACCTTGTTCTCTTGCCAAGGGAATTCGTAAATAATAAAATCACCGAAATTCAATGAATGCGGTTCTTCTTTGTCATTCTATTCGAGTCAATTAATGTCATTCTTGTTCCGGGGAAGGTGAAAAGTCGTTTGCTTATGGTAAAATAACCGATTAATGAATCTCAAATATTTATTTATGCTTCATAAAGTATCCTACAAGATTTAATTAGAATTTATTCAATTATTATTCCTAATTATGGTGAAGTGGCTTTTTTTGTACCATACTGACATTGTGAAATTGCATTTTTTCCCGTGTAGTTTCAGGCTATGCTTGCTTTTGACTCTTTATTCAAATTAAATGATAATAGAGTATTACATATATAATTAATGATCATAGACTCATATATATGGACGACATAGACTGATAATTTTTCACATTAAATAAATTTACATTGCTAAAACAAAATAATTAAAAGTTTTTTGTTTACATTAGTGAACTACACTTATAAATTTTGAAATAAAAATATCCTTGTGAATTCTGCAGGGGTATGAAACTTTTTGTGCGCACGGATTAGAGATCCCCCCTCAGTTCGAAAGAGCCTTTTTGGTATTACGTCAGTGTACCTGGGACAACTCAAAAAAGCTTTGAGCTAGATGGATGAAATTTTCCATGCAATCTTTTCATCAAATTTACAAAATTCTACCAATTTTGGAGAAAAATCAATTCATAAGAAATTTATTCGGAAAGTTGTTCAAATATAAGCTAACATGATAAATACAAAGCGAAGAGTGTTAGATTGGTTCATAGATTTAGCGTCCCTAATGTAGACACTCGCCAATTTTTGAGCCAAGTCCAAAGAGTGATTGAAAGGCTGTCTATCGAATCTCAAGAAACACATCAGCTTAAAAGTGCAATGACTTAAATATATCAATTTTGAAATGCACTTTTGCGTCTGCAGTTGTAGTTCCGAGTCAAATTTTGCATTCAATCGATTAAAGAAAAAACAAGTTTAAAACACACATTATGGAGCATGAAAGAAAACTTTGGCGAAATCACTCCTACTCTCCGATTCAAACCTGTAAAATGGTCCATCTTACTTCAGAAAGCAAACGAGAAATAAGCGTTCACCTTCATTTCAAATTGCATAAAATGAAATGCAGCTTGAAGGAAATGACGAATCCGACGTAAAAGTTTTATCGAGGATCTCTCTCTTTTTTAAGTAGAACTCAAACCGATGGGAAGCTACCTATTTGGATTTAAAAACAGACTTTGTAAGGAAAAAAACTGAGAAGAAATTTATGATAAGAAACAAGAATTTTATCTCAAAGAAATAAAAGTGAAAATTACCATTCTCATTTAAACTCTAAAATTTTCAAAAACTTTTCTCACATTTATACAAAATTTAAAGAAATAGTTTTATTGAAGCAATAAGCAATCTTATTAAAAACTAATCTTTTAATGCTTTTCCTAAAAACCGTTACAATGTAGAAATTTTAATGAAAGAGATTTTATATATATTCCAATATTTTTCATAATGAAAATATGCTTTCTAGTTAATTCTCTTTGGATTTTCATTTCATTTTACTTATTTTTTGAATTTATTTTATCTTAATAGATGGCGCTGATATCGTTTAATTTAATGCATGTGATAATTTAAAGCTTTGACAAGTATTGTAAGTGCTTTAAGCCTTTAATGCAGGGAAGCTGAAATGTGATGCTTGTATTCGGGAGCAAGTTAAATTCTTTTTGTAATTTCATATAAATCCTATCAGAGAATATTTAAATTCAACTGCTCTTCATCACCTTCAAATTTATCGGTGTTTATATGTATTAATATTTTCTTCCAAAAACATTAAATTTTTTTTGAAATTTCCGAGTCATGAGTTAAACACTAGGAAAAAAGTGAGGTCTCTCACGGAAAAAAATAATTGAACTCTTTGACGATGATCACGATGAAATACCCAAACCGAATTCATCCATTTGTCTTTAATTTTGTTCCATTATCATGTTATTATAGACGTAAGGTGAATAATTCTTTCAAGTTTCTTTTACTTCTTTTGTTCTTTTGGGTGGTGTGCACTGGACACTCTGAATGCACTTTCTTTACTTTTTAATCTTTTTTTCGGAAAATATTTTCTTAATGAGTTATTTTCGTAAAATATTGCCTTCAATTTTATGGTTCATATTTTCTTACTTCTGAAAGTGTTTTTGTTTCTATCTTGCATGAAGCCTGCATTTTTATCGACAACAGGTTACTGGGCTTGTTCAGGCATTAAACGACATTATTCAAAATGTGTAGTGCTCATTTTTATTAGCTGTTATATAAATGTAGTGCCATGTATAAGTACCGCCGGTTCTTGTATTGAAGTCTATTTCCCCTTCTCCAAATTCCGACTTACCAAGTCACAGTTTTCGTTTCTTCTTCTTCTTTTTTTAAATTGGTAGGGATAAGGTTCTTAGGATAATTTGTATGATGCCAGAGTAGATTCTCAATGTTAACAATGCATTATCTTGATTCAGACCGATAAAATAAGAGAATAGAATAACAAAACAATTCTTTTATTTACAGCCTTACAAAATGCACGCACACAAAAGAGCTTGTTCTCCTCAAGGTTAATATTATTTACAAAATTCAGGCAACAGTTGAAAGTGTAATCATGAAATAGTTCCTCGATCGAATCGAAGAATGAATCAATAATAATAAAATGAAATGCCACTAACAGTTGTTAGCTCAAAACGGTTTCTCCAGCCCCCCCCCCCCCAGAAAGCCACCGTTGGATAGTGGATTCTAACGCAAAAAATCGAATCACACGGATATTTCTCCGGACATCGACGTTTCTCCGAATCCCATTTCGAAGCCTTTCTCTTCTCTCCTTTCCTTTGGGGAAAAATACAGCACTTTATTTCCATGCAGATATCCGCCTCTGGTTTCTCATTTGAGAACGTGAGTTCTCTTTCATCCAACAGCAGCCCAGAAACACTTATTCGATGATCTCAATTAGATTGATTAAGCATCAGTTAAGAATCCATCTTTGTGGACGATCTCTTTTGAGCACATGCTAATTATAGTCAGTTCGTAGCTTACATAGGCTGAAGTTCACCTGGGTTTGATATTTAATTACAATAGTTGCTAAAGACTGATTTTTCTTGATGATTTGCAAAATATCTTCAGAAGGGAAAACAGTCTAATTGGATGTTTTGACGTTTTTCTCCTTTGAAGTCATGATGGATCTATTTGAAAAGACGGGACACACATGTGTGCTTCTATACTTGGATAGCAACAAATAACCAGGCACACTAACTCTCCTAGTGAAATTGACTGACATCTGGCGGTCCAAATGCATTTACCTATGTGTAGGGTATCGGGTAGCGTTACATCTGGTCGGGCAGCTTGGAAAAAGGGGAAAAATAGTAACAGTTTATCTGAGCGCCTTGTTTGTTACAATGCATTTTTATTAATACTTTTTTGTTACAACTCGTTTATTTTTGAACATTTTATTGTTAGTAAAAATTTAATAATAGTCATGAGGATGTCATTAGACTCTCGTTTCCTCCCAGAAAACAATATTTCAGCCCATCACAGAAATATGGCCCTTATCTGAATACAGAACAACTTTTTGTTTGTTTGTTTGTTTTGTAGTAAAAAAGAAAAAAATCTTAAAAAAATATTTAAACCTTTGATCAATTTCAATTAAAAAAAAATTGTCTTATCTGTTCGAGATTTAGCTAGCGATTATTTCTCAACTAGTTAAATCGTTCTTCCAAACGTTCTCCCACTGCTGTGGTGCAGAAATTTGGAGAGGCGTGCTAACTCAGGTGTCGCCCTAGTCATCTGTCCACTTTTCAAAATTACGAGGTGTGTCCAAAATAGTCTTATCGTTGCTTTAAAACAGGACGATAATTTGATTAAACTAAACTAAACCATTCCTCAACTATTAAATAGCTTTCTGAATGGCTTCCAGACAGAAAGTTACCAAATACCAAATTATGCATTTTCTTTTGGCGATGGTTTTTAAAGATATCTCAAGATCTCTCTAAGTTTTGGAAAAAGTAATTTGTATTATAAACTTGGAATTTTTTTAATCACTTTACAGTTTGCGCCGATATTACACTTAATTATCACATTAATTGTACATTTGTAAGTTCAAACTTATGGATGCTTAATTGAGTGAGAAGAAAAACATTTTTAAGGGAGAAGTTGTATTTCATAGTTTAGAAGCTGAAACTAAACATTTCAAGAATGAATTGTTTGTCCAAAAAAAGTGAGAAAAAAGAAGGAAAAACATTCTTGGTGCAAATATTCTGTTGACATTTCCTTTTTATGACCAAAAATAGTAAATATCTGGATTTAAAAAGATTTGATCCAAATTTTATAATTATTTATTCTGAATTAAATTTCAACTTTATGTTTTTATTATTTACTTTCTTATTCTTTCTCTTAACCCTCGTGGTAAAATTTTCTGATTAAAATTGAATAACAAATTTATTTTTACTCTAAAAAAGGAATTTCGAGCTCAAAAAATAATCAAAAATAAAATTTAAAAAATTAATGAAATTCTCGTATATATATTCTCGTATGTTTACAAAAAATGCTTTTAGATTCATACTTTCTGTACATTTCCTTTAAATCAATTTTTTGACGAGTAATAGAGAGAGAAAATAATTGGTCTTAGTACGATACAAAAATGATTTATATGCATTCAAACGTTTCACCACTTTTATACAAAAAAAAAAAAAAAAAAAAAAAAACGTGAACATGATTCATGTCTCGATTCCATCCCTTCGAAAACAGTTCTTACTGTAATGCTTGTGAAATCGGATGCCGAATAAAAGCTAATGTTGGAGGGGGGTCTATTCCAATTTAAATCGGAGTCATATGGTTCTTACCTAAGCCCATCCCCCTTCGCATATTTTTGCATACATTGCTCGCAGGCAGAGGGTTCTTTAAAATTAAACACCCGACAAAAGCCACAGAATAAAAATGCGCGTTTGGAAATCTCCTGGCTGTCTTACTTTTTGAAGCTCTCACCCCCGGGGCGCGTGACGTTCGTGATCCGGGACATCAGCGGGGCGCCGTCCAATAATGTCACTCCCCGCCACCAATGCGGGGGATGAGGGCGTCTGATGGATGCGATTCAATCGAAACTTCACACAATCGGATATTGAATGAGATTTACAGGAAAATCTCCCCTCTGCTTCTTGGCTTTCTTTCTCCTCTGCTCTCGAGTTTTGCCCTCGCTCGAAACAGTACTTTACAGCGCCATCTGATGGACATGAAGGGTACTCATGGATTAGAGTTGAAAAAAATAGTTAATTTCCGACATTTAGTAGATCTCGCGAAAATGCCCCTCATCGTCGCACAATTTTGCACCTTTTTTAAGACACAATGCAGTGTCGATCTAAAAACCTGTTAATTATCCGACTAGGTTGAAACAAACTTTTCTTTTCCCTGAAAAATTTGATTTTTTTTATATGAAAAAAAAGTTTATCTTCGTAGATTTTAAAACAGACATTGTTTTTAATATAAGTACGATAGAAGTGGAGATGCAGTAGTTTCAATAATACACAGCAGATGGAAATGAAATCGGAACGAGTGGTAATTTTAACTGAAAATGAGCATTTCATTTTTACAGTAAAACTCGCCAAAAAGTAAATTTGATTTTCTTGCTTTAATGCTCTACGCACTCAGCCGTAGTTTGCGTATTTTTGACGTTTCTATTAAAAAGGCGTAAAAACTACATTTGTTTTCAACGCATTTGAACGAATTAATTTACGAGTACAAAATATAAAAGGATTTTTTTTTAAAAAAATGAATATACTACCATGATTGATTCATAGAAATCATGATATCTTAGAAGCAATTCGATGAAATTTGGTATCCAAAATTTTTGAAGATATTACAGACGCCTGATTTTCAAATAACTTTATTTAAACATGTTTTATAGACACTCTAAATTCATAACGTAGACATATTTTGACTAAGAAATCATTATCAACTTAAAATGCTTATAATATTTTTATTTATTAAACTAATTTTTAATAATAATTAATAATAATTAAATATTTACATTATTTTTTTAACTTGCTCTGCTTTCCTAACATTGAAAATTTTAGTAAATTTTCTTTAAGGAGCAGTTTTTAGTTTTCTTCGATAACTAAAAGCATTGTAACCGTTTTTGTACTTTTAATAGTAACATTTCAAGTAGGTTTTAGCTATATGGTATAAAAAATATTTGTGCAACATTTTTTTGAAAAAATTCGTCTCCAAACCTACTTTAAGGCAGTATAATTTCATAAGCACACTGTGGCCATAATGCCACCCACAGTAACTTCACAAATTCAAACGATATCACTCATGTGGCATGATATGAACATTTGGGTGGAGGGGTGCCAGCTCCGATATAGTTCTTGTCGTCTGATCACGGCTCAAAATTACGATATCTGCTCCAAATCACTCTTCGTGATCTTTCATAAAACGATATCATTATTATAACGAAACTAAACACTTACTTCGCATGTCTAGAGGATATAATTTGCTTTGTTCATTGTAATTTTAAAGTGCATGGCGGGAACTTAGCTGTTTAATATTTGGAATTAATTATCTCAACAGAAATGGTATGCTATCTCAGCTGGAATAATTTGAGCGTTTATGATCCATAAACATTATCTACATGACGAAATAAGCGAAAAAGATGAGATCCTCTAATAACGCAAGCAGATTTCCAACCGTGTCGGTTAAAAGGTGCTTTTGGTCTAATAAATAAGTTTATCAGTAACATAATTTTTAATTATAAAATATTAAAGCTGCAGTGTTCGTATGACCGTTAAATATTAAAATTTTAAATCTAACTAACTTTTATTGCATGCTGTTGTTGAGTTCCGCTTTAAAGCGGAAGGAGGAGTACTGTAGCTTCTGAGGGTATGAACCCTTGGGCATCCAAAGGCAGAAGTCTGACCTCCAGCTCACACACATCACCCTTTTATACTGGGCGGACTACATTAATTCATCCACAAATCGTAGTTTAGATCTGGAACAGAGAACAACCACCTCTGACTCAGTATCCTCAGTGGTATTACTCCCGACATGGAAGACTTTGTGACCTAGACAGATCTAACGTGCGCCAGCCACTAGACACACGGAGAGTCTTCAGCTGGCGGCGTTGGAACTAACAACCTAAGGAATGAGAGTTCAGCGCTCTACAACCGCACTATCCCGGAATGTTTATTATTCGTGAGCTAGTTGTGTTATGTCCCCCCTGACCTTCATTAAAACGTTTTTTTATATTACATTTGTTATTTCTATAATCTTTCATATTCGGATTATTTATTTACCTTATATTTGTAATAAACAGAACGCTAATAATTATCGTAAACCTTACAAAACTCTTACTACACTAGTCATTCTTTTTATAATACGACTCGCCTTTGGCCTCCAGCTTGTTCGCACAAACTATAAGCATTTTGTGTTGATAAATATTGATATGGAATGCATCTATTTAAAATCTCAAATTGATATTTGATAAAACCGAAAAACGTGAATTTAATTTAACAAATTAAAGGAAATTATAATACATGCAAATTAAAAACGTGTATATACAAAATAAATCGAATCCTACTTCGAAATTATTATTATTAAAGAAAGCATTCTTTTAGTCTTATTTTTAACATTGGCAGAAGTACACGATTGAATGTTTTGTTGGATGAGATTGAATTTTTCAACATCAAAAATAGTTTGAAGTTGCATTTAATATAAAAAATATTAAAATTAAGACAGAAATTAAAAATAAATTTTATTGATATAAATAAAATTTTTATCATTAAAAGGATAAATTATTTGAGTGGTCATCACAAGTAAGCTATACCGATTACCCATTGGGAAATGTTAATCCTATTTTCAGGCTCGTTTAAACTTTGAAGTGTAATTCTCTTCCCCCCCGTCCTTCTTGGGTCGTCTGCATTTTTTTCGTCCATCGTCCATCCGTTATAACAAACAACACGCAGTAAGAGACGTTTTGTGATACGTGCACTAGCGTTATATATTGAGATGTCTGTATAAACAAGTAATATAAAACAATTTAAAGTCAATTCTTGCTAAAGTCAACAAAGAGAACTTTTATTTTAATTATTTTTTATTAAATAATTACTATTGTTGTTTTCGTGTTCCGCTTTACAACAGAGGAAAGGGTGCAGTAGCTTCTGAGGGTATGGACCCTTGAGGACCCGGTGGCAGAATTCTGCCTTCTAGCTCAAACATGTCATAAACCCATTTTACGGAGCTGGCTTCATTCATTCATTTCATTTATTCCTCCTCAAATTGTAATTTAAATCTGGAACAAAAAACGATCACCTCTGACTCAGTATCCCCAGGGGTATTTCTTTTGATGTGGAGTAATTTTGTGACCACGATAGATTTAGAGTCCACTATATACAACCACGGTCATCGGCTGGCGGGTTCAAACTCGCAGCACAAGGGATGCAAACCCAACCTCCCACCAACCAGACTACCCCCCCCCCCGTTCAATAATTATACTTACTATAAATAATTGTTCAAAAAATTATACTATGGTTGAATTTTCAACGCCAAATAAGACAAAGCAAAATGCGCAAATTTTTTTAAGGCAGTTGGGGTAACGCAATACAGATTAAAATTTTACTCTGTATTATTTTAATTCGAAAATATTTCATAATGAATCAGAAAAATCGATTCATTAACAATGTTTAATTTTAAATGTGTCAAACATTAAGACAGTAAACAGAATTGTTTGCAATAATCGGTCGAAAACATGTTAAGCCTAACCTCATTGGGGTGCGCAAAACAAATTGAATTCGTTACTTATTTAGCGATGGGGAGATGAAGATTTTTGTTTAGAAAGTTAGTTTTTAATTAATTATTAAAAATAATGAATTAATATTTGAAAAAACTGTATTAACATCAAATGTCATCCATTACAAGTTTAGAAAAATGGATTTGCACTTGAGTGGATGTATGAAAAATATTTTATTAACGATTTAAAATTTGAACTAATATATATATATCCGTTAATGTGTGGGCTGGCATGGTCCGTACATTCTCCCAGAAAGACAAAACGGTTCCATTTATCTAA
>JAOUZG010025848.1:1445532-1474368 GCA_026289955.1 Argiope argentata
TGACTAAACACACTAAACCACCATACTGATGATGAATGACAAACCATAGTTTTTGCCTTGACGTGTAGAGAAAATGCAAACAGACAAATGATGAATATTCCTTGATGGATTTGATATCAAATTTGATACAGATTTATAGTTTAGATACTAGACGCCAAATTGCATTTATCCAGCAATCAACGTTTTGCAGTAGTCATGTTCACTTCATCCCGAACAATCGGAGAGACAGATTTCTCGGAATTGATCGTGTTCAAAATTTGATCGAAGTTTATGAATGTGGTGTGGCCGAATTTCATCTGTCATGGGCAAAGAATTTTTAGAGTTACGGTCACAATGCGGCAGACATAAATCCAAAGCTGTGCTTTTTTGGTTTCTTTCGAATGTGAAGATTCGTGGAAATCGCGATTTCCTTTTTTTTTTTTTTTGACGATTACAAAACTTTTGTAATTTTATCAGATCAGTCGATTGTTAAGCAGATGAATAAGATGAAGCTAAAGATAAAATCATTATGTTTGCCATATTGACGCCCCCTTTTGAAGCAGACGAGGACATTAGGGGCGGACTTCATAATTTTGCCTTTCATTTCAATGGCGAGAACGTTTTCCGAATTAACCTTTTTTCCCCTACAATTTTCGCATCTCACTAATGGTATAACATTCAACCCTCGGCTTTATCCTGGTATTTCAGGGAATCGGATATCAAAACAATTTCGCTTTAAAGCTTTTCAAAAAGTTAAATGGATGATCCTTTAGCATGTCCTTTAGACAAAAAATATCAATTAATATCGAAAATTGGTACAAATCAATCGATCAGAAACTATAATTGTTCAATTTTCTGCCCAATGTGACTGAAATAAAAACTGATCTTTGTATTATAGACAAAGTTCTTTTTAACATGAAATTGCCATTCACGGAAAAGAAAATGAAGAATTTTGTTGATTTTTGTTAAAATCTGTAAATATGTTAATAAGTAACGTCATACATTTTGATTAGGATTATTTACAAGAATTCAATTAAAAGCGTGCGGGTTTGATTTCCCCAAAATTTTCTCGAATAGAAGTGAGCGTGCGTTTTAAATGTGTGTTTTTAAAGGTTGAAACCGAATTTGACACAAAATTGTAATTGCAGATATAAAATGCCAAATCGATAAATTTGATATATTTAAATCATTCGTTTTTAAGTTCACAGTAAGAAAAGACCGGCAAACGTTCTACCCTTTTTTGGGTTTAAGACAAAAATTCGGTAAGTGTCTAGACATTAAATCTTTGTTTCAAATTTTATATGTCTGGTTCTTTTCGTTTTATGGTTATTTTAAATTGTATTCGAACAGACGAAAAGACAGACTTCTTCTAAATGGATTTTTTCGAAAATTTATCTGAAATTACAAATTTGGTGTCAACATCATGTATCAAACTTCAACCTCATAGCTCAAAGCGTTTTTAAGTTATTTTTGCCACATGCAGACAAAATGACGAAAATGTGTTTTTTGAATTCATGGAGGTCTTTAACGCAGACTGAAAATTTCGAGTCTAAGTTTTTTGAGAATTAAGACAATTTCTCTATACTTGGAATTTGAGAAATTAAAAAATCGATAATATATCTATTTGTGTGTGAGTTACATCGGATATGAATAAACGATAGATATAAATTGACAGAAATCACATAAAATTCTGAAATTATCATCCTTGAATAGGTAATTTTTGAAAGCGTTATATTTGTTACTGAAAACGCTTCAAAGAGGTCACTAGAAAGCATCCAAATATTAGACACAAAAAATAGAAAGAATAAATTTTTAGTGGATGGATGAGGAAGTGTTGCAATTTTGGAGCACTAAATTTTGGGTTCGTGAAAAGTTATGCGATTCTTTAAGGAACATAGCTTTTTCCTGTAATTTCAGATATAAGTAATCCTAAATCGCTTCTAATTTTACACCCAGTGCTCACAAAAATGGCATACTCTCTTATCACGGTAGTATTTGCTATTGTTGCAAGGGTTTCGTTTAGATAATTTTAGTTTGGTTATACTAAAGTCCTGTTATGAAGAAACATTAGGGCTATTTGGGGATGGATTTCGTAAATTTGAGTCGCTGTCAAATGACGAGGCTGATACCTGAATCGCATCTCCCTATCCAAACTTCCACACCACACCAGCAAAAGGACGTTTAGCCTCGAAGGATTTGATGTGCACTAGACCCGTTCACACGGCGGTTCTTTGGTGGAATCGAGTCCCGAACCTGAAACCCTGATGTTCCGAAGTCGAGACTTTACCAACAGGCCACTGTTCCAATGAATAAGTGCAAGGGCACTCATTCATTGGGACTTGTTTGGTTTCTTCAGGACACGTCTCTGAATTTTCCGATAGAAGCACGCAAATTGCTCCAACAGAGCAGCATCTTTCAATGGAATTGAAATTTGTAAGAATTACACCAACATCGGCAGTTTTTTCCTCTAAATCACACAAATACGTCTTTATAGAGAAATCCCGTCCGTTCGACAAAACTTCTCGTCCCGAGTTGCCATTCCTTCTGAAAGAGATGAAAGTCAATACGATAAGTGAGAAATTATCATTTCCTGAAGATTTTTCTAAATTATTATTACCCTATAATCTCATTCCGAGTATCAATGTTTTTTTTTTTGTAATTCCAGTGCTAATTTTTCAGTTCGGAATTGGACACAATGCGCTTAGTTCCATTCTTTATTCAATAAGCGAACTGATCTGCTTACTCCGCCTCGCCCTTCTCCCGGAGGAATTTTCTGTCTTTGAAAATATTTCTACATTGCTGCTTATACATTTCCTGCATTCTAATAGGTTTAAGAAGAATGCAAATGTACATGCTTGTAGTGTGTTCCATAGAACAAATTTTATTCCCTTCGGCACAGCAATAGAATTGTTAGGATTTTCATAAGTAAGGAAGATAAAAAAAAAGGACCCAATAAACAGGAGGAGAAATTCATTAAAATATTTCAATTATAATTCGGGATTTCACGTGAGTGTGGAGCTGCGTTGCGGTACGGTATGTTGGCTACGAACGAGTTGTCGTGTTTTTTCCAGGGAATGGGGTTCTCGATAAAATTTTAAACTTCGAAATTTTTCCTTTTGAAAGCAGAGAAAGCACAATCTTTAATTCCTACATATTCGTTCTTTTTATAAAGAATGTTTATACTTCTAAACTCTTCTTTTAAACAAAGCTTTTGGAGATAGATTTCAAAAAAGACTAAGAGCAGGAGATTTATATTGTGACAATAAACATGGCATGAATAAATGCGTTTGGTATTTTTAGCAGCTTCAATATATTATGATAATTAAATTAATATCTATTTTTCCATGTGAAAGATGTGAAGTTATTCTTATTAAATTATTTAACTATTTATTTAACTAAATAGAAGTTCTTATTTCTAGGAACACGCTTTAAGTAGATATTTTGTAATTTTGGCCAATTATCTTTCGCTATTACTTTGCGATGGAAACATAATTTAAGCTGATACGAATAAAGAAAAGGTAACGCTGGAAACTGTTTAAACTGAAAGAAAGTAGATATGTTGCGTGAAATGAATTTTCGTCAATTAGTCTTTGTCTATATTGAAATCTGCTTTATTTTTCTTTTGTAAATATTGGCTTGGATGCATTCAAAACTTACTAAACTTAAACATTAACCGGTAATTTTAAATTCTTTTTAATTGCGGTATGAAGGGTGAAAAGGAATTTTTTCGAACCTCTGCAAAATCATCAAGAAAAGAAGGTACACGATATAAAGCAAGTCGGGGCGTTCTGAGGATTGATTAGGTGAAGGAGCTTTTTTTTTATGCCGCTTAAATTATAATATATCATACAAATCAGTGTCATCATGTATGCATTAATCATACGTGTATGTCAATGATCAATATCATAGGTTTTAAAATGTCTACTCCAATATCATTATGAAATCCTTCTTTTTACTTAAATTTTTAATCCACTGATTAAAAGTTTAAAAATAAGGGTTGGGTACGTTGTTAGTGATGAGATTATCTATTAGGAGTTTTATTTTATTTATAAATTACTTTCGTTGCATGCTGTTTTAATAATCACTTGATTTAAAATATTACTGTAGAATTGTGGTGGAAGCATTCGAGTTCCAAGAAATATCTATCTATTTACACTAAATCTGAAATCGCTCTTGTCGATTCACATCTAATTACAGAAAGATGAAAACTAAAACTTGTCGTAGTTATTAGTTTTCATCTTTATGTAATTAGATGTGAAATTGCTGCCGAATGCTGGTAATGAATGGTTTAAATGAATTTTAGAGAGTCTGAATAAATATTTTGATTAATAGAATTCTATTATTGTAGTTTAAATATTATTAAGTCATCGGTATGTGTACAGGCTAAGTTGATTTTTAGGACATGACGTTTTTCAGAAAATGAAGAAATAAATTGGCTGATAGAGAAAATAAATTAGTTCTCTTAAGGATACCTCTTATTTGTTGAAGGATATTTTCTCTGCTGTGGATAAAATTATTGTGGATGCAATAGATCAGATTTTGAGAACACGTTAATGTGCTGTTGAATGGATTTTTGAGGTCGTAAAAATAGTCTTTTATGACATCTTTCGGTTTATGGGAGTATTAGCATAAGTTTCTTGAAAGTTATTAGATTCTATTGGTATAATTATATCACTTTGGAGGAATTCAATGACTTTGCTATAGTTTGGTTTTGTAATCCAGGTGTAAGTCATATCGCCGACTCTCCGACCCAGCCGAAACTGTGATTGTGGCCTAAGGGCCATCACCGGCTATGGTACAATCCTTCCCTAAGGAAGTACGTTCCATCATGTATGGGAAGAGTCAGTACCGACCTTTTCGTGTACCCTCCAGGATGGCGAGATCCAACCATTCTGCTGGAAGCCTCTCATCCTCATTTCGAGGATTTATAATCTAGGTGTGATTTTTTTTTCTTTTGAATAAAGTCGAAGATGATATTTTTAAAGAAATATATTTGAGAATTTGTTTGGATAAGCATTGTGACGCAGTTAACAACTCTAAATTTTATTGAGTTTTTATGAAATTTGTTGTAAGTGATCAAATAAGAGATTAAAGTAAAAAATCAATTATTTTAATGGCTACTTTATATATGTACACAAAAAATTTGTTTTCATGTAGGTAAATATTATTTACAAAATTCGCAAAACAGTTGAAAGCTTAATCATGAAATAGTTCCTGTATCAAACCACAGCATAGACAAGCAGAAGCCTCTAACAGGTTGTTAGCTCAAAATGGCAACTTCCGGGGAGCAATCCAGAAATCCTCCAGTTTTCATTGGGTGAATCCTAACTCAAAAACCCGGATTATAAGGAGCTTCTCATGAAATAAGAAACCAATGTCACTTCGAACACCAATATCACTCCAACTTCTTCTCTTCCTGACCTCCCTCTCTTTTTTTATAACCGCATTTTATTTCCGTCAGATACCTGCCTTTCATTTTTTCATTATTGAGCTTGAGATCCTTTTGGCTAAAATTGTTCCTTATATACATCGTGCTAAACCTTTATAATGGTTTACGTCGGATGGTACAATCTTAAATTCTGATATTCTGATATTCTTCCTAAGTGACCCTTCCCATTCTGTGATTGTAATAAGTGAACACATTTGGGTCATCAATTTCGTATATTTTCTTCAAGGAGTTGCTGAACCACTTGAACGTCTTAGGTAATCTTTCTGACAATTTTTCCATTCCATCTATTTGGCCTAAGGTTTTTTTTTTCGTGAAACACACTCAAAACTATTTATTTTTAAAGCTCTGATAATTAATCAATGGACATTCTTTCAATGCTACTTATTAATCAATGCATTGTTTCAGTGAAATTACACGTTTTTTATAGATAATCAACTGGGTCAGAAGTAAAAAAATTTTAAAAGTAAGATCAATGTTAAAATGTTCAAGTGATTCTTAAAAGAGACTTACAACTACGGAACTCCCATCTCAAGTTTTCAATAATATGCCCAATTTTAAAAATTCATTAAAAAAATCAAATTTTTAATAACATTTAATAGAGATATCATTGATATATAAAAATATCAAAATTATATATATATATATATATATATATATATATATATATATATATATATATATATATATATATATATATATATATATAAACAACGAAAGGCAAATTATGGGATTTTTCGTACTCAGCGTCCCTCTGAGCGATCTTAAAATGTTAAGATAAAAAAGATTTTAAAAAAAGAAAGAAAACCATTGTAAAAAACACAAATTTAAGACTTGTTTTCAATAGTACATAAACCAAATAGAGAGAAAATTTTTCACAACTAATTTTCGTCTCATAACAGCGCACTTCTTGAAAATCAAAGCGATTTTGAGCATAATCTATGCTATTTATGATCTCCCCTGAATTAACAACGAATTAAAAGTTCAAGAATAGGTTACTACATTTCTAAAGTTAAATGTTTATTTATGTTAAATAGAGGCGTACTTTTCGAATCAACCTTAAAAAAGGATGTAAGATATTAGGCTACGATTTGAACTTTAATTTGAAACGAGAGATAATTCAACTAATACAAATGCCGTTTTTTTTTCTTTCTGAAACCAAACTTTGATTTAAAAAAAAAACGAGTGACGCAGATTGCATCTTTCAGCATTGAAGCCTCGTCTTTACAACTGAATATTTTTTATAATTTAAGGAATGTCTCGGAGTCCTTCAATACAAAATTCTCTGATTCTACTTTAAAGAAAATTCAGTAAATATAGTACCATCGTACCAAAGGTCTCTATGAAATTCATAACGTATAAGAACATTTAAAACTCTATATAATATTTATATCTATATACTACGATAAGTCATCTTTTATTTCAGTTAAAACATTTTTCCTATGAGATCTGACTGTTACAAGCGGTTTAGAAATTTGCTGCGTAGAACGATGATTAGATTTGAGTGGGTATCATGTTTACCTTAAAGAATTATTAAAATAACATTGTGGATATTTGAAATCATATCAACCTTTTAATTGTATGTATTTTCTTAAAAAAAATTATCATGTTTCATATTTATTTCATGTAGACACGTGCTGTAAATTACTCTTCTAGATTTAACTGTAAATTACTCTTCTAGATTTAACTGTAAATTACTCTTCTAGATTTAACTGGCGATAAGATTTCACTTTATCTCTTAAATCGTATCTTGACCGGAGTGATGGCAAGACGTTGGTAAAAGGCTCATTTTACTCATGCATGCAAAATGTTATCGTGGGGATAAAAATGTATTTATGAAATGAATTGTAAGAAATATATTTAAAATATTAAAAAACAACTCATTAAAAAGTTAAACAAAAGCTCATGCAGCAAACAAATTAATATCATTAAAAAAAGAATTTTTTTTAAAAAAAATTTACGACGATGTGAAACTTTTTGTGCTTTTCAAATTTTGAAAATTATTATAGGAAAAATATTTTCGAAATTTATAACTGATAAACACCAAAATTCGGAGAATTTTTAATTGAAATATTAAAAAAAATGTTCCACAGATCCAATTTCCAGTCTCTAAAGTAAATATGTGACAACACTAAATTAAGCGGTCAAAGCTGTAGAGAACCGGCGCCCGCGTGCGAAATGTAATTTTATGAAGAGTGAATTTCATCTTTGCTTACTTACATTTTTTAAATTAATAATTCATTTTTCATTTATTGTCAGGTAAGGATTGTATATTTTTTTCCTTAAGATGCCTCAGACTTAGTATAAGAGTGAGAAAAAATTATTCTCAAGGAAAAAAAATGAAAAAGTGTTTTAAAATATCCTACAAAAGCTAATCTCTCCAAGGAGTTGACCCGAAATAAATTGAAAAAAAAAAAAACCATTATTACAATTAAAATAATTGTCCGTCGGAAGCAGTGATGTATATATTCAAAGACAAAATTCTGTCTCCCAAGGAAGTTCTGTTTGGAAAGTGTCATAACAATTGTCGCAAAAAAATCCCTCACCGCGGCGTTGGAAAAGGGATTTTTAAAAGCTTTTTTCACCCCTCTCGGGGGAGGCTCTCTTCTCCTGGGATTTGTGTTTGAAGCGAACTCTTCCGTTCTTTTCACACCGCCCGTCTGGATACCACGTGAAGGGAATGCCGGGCCGATCCCCTTCTTCCCGAGAAACGGAATTCTATTTTTCAGCGGTTGGTTTAATGGTTCGTTTCTTAACCCAATAAAATTATAGTTAAAAAAAATTCAAATATAAAAGTGTATGCATAGATGTAAAGACTTTGGTAAAATGGTTTCTTTTATTCAAAAGGGAATTAAATGAACTTCAAAATCAAGGTTTGATCGTTAAGACGATCGCCAATTTTCTGACATTTTCCGTTACTAAGACCTAAGAAATGCATAGTAAAAGAAGTCTATTTATGGCACTCCGATGAAAAATTTCAAAAATATTCCTGATGAGTTATTTAAAAATGGAGGACCCTTAAACAAGGAGAAACATTGTGATGAAATAATGAAATTTCACTCGTAATTCGAGGAACGTTTTCAAGAATTCAATAGACTAGAACCAATTGCTGCAGTCACGCGTTAACCACCTGAAAATGTCGATGTAGAAGCAATAACTGAAAATATGAATTATTTATTCTCTTCATCTCTTGAGGAAAACGAAGTTTTTCTTTTTCAAAATGGCGTAATTTTAAAGCCCGTAATTCAGATCCTCAGAATAACTTTTGCAATCTAACGGACGATGTTAAGAATTCGAATTTGTTTAAAAAAAAGTTGCACGTCACTTAAAATCACACTTTGACTCGACCAACTTTTGTGAATCTGCATTTTCAACGATGAATATAATTAAGACAACATATCGTCCCCGTTCCACAGATGACCACTTAGAATCCAGTGCAAGATTAGCAATTAGTAATTAGATGCAGAAATATTTAAGATTAGCGGTCAGTATGCAAACTAAGCCTTCTACTTGAAAAACTAACTTTAAATGAAAATGATTTATTTTTTAATGTATTTTGAATTGTTTGATATTAAAGGCGTCATTTGATCTTATTATACTTGAGGCTAAAATTATTTTGTTTGTATCTTGGTATTATTATTATTATGCTTACAGTTATGTAAGTAATTATAAATACCTTATTAATTGTTAAATTAATAATAAATATTACAGATCCTTTTAGCTCCCTACACCCACGTCACTGTGTGAAAAAAATTAGAAGCAACCCTCATCCTGGAAAACTGTGCCCATCCGTGTTCAAGGAAGTACATTTTAATAAACGTGGATTGCTTTTTACATTTAATCGAGATAATTAAATACACGCTTAAAAATGCTAAAAAAGCTTTTAAAAATAAAAAACCCCAACAAACGATTCGAAAATGATGACATTTTAAAAATTGCTCTGTTTTACAAAAGAATATTCCTCCCGTACGTATACAAGAAAGCAAAAAGGTGGAACTTGTAATTGTTCTAATTTTAAAAAAAACTTATATTTGCAACTGTTATTTCTAGATTTTCAGAAATGTTCATACTTATTGAAGGGATCAAAACGAAATTTTCAGTTTGCGTTCTATAATTGGTTTAAAAATATTTCAACTTTACCCATGACTCAGAAAACAATAATTACAATGAAAAGCAATAAAAATTTAATTAAAATAATTTTTTAAAAAACGATAAAAAGGAATAATTTTAATTATTAAGCGCTAAAGAGTTATATTTTAAGGATTCTTATTAACAACCTTGCATAGTTAAAAAAGAATTTTTAGTTGTCGTATGGAATCAAATTAAAGCAAATTCATATATTGAATGATAATTTATGGCTAAAAGTAATAAAATGAATTAATATCAACAAAAACATTACAAATATTAAAAATTTAAAAAAATCTAAAATTTAAAAATTAAAAATCTCTTTAAGAAAATCAGTGAAAATTCGATTACATACATACAATAGCTAACGTGCAATAAAGTAAAAAAAACGTGTAAAAATGCTTGACATTTTAGAAAAATCGATTTTAAGGTATATGTAGTTTAATGAAGACAATCCAAAAAAAAAAAAACTTTAAAAGTATCTCCATTATTTTCATTATAATTGCTTCAAATTTAATATTTCCCAAGATTTTAAAGTATAGAATCATTTAAAGGAAGTCAAAAATGAAACACTTTTAAATGTTATAAACATGGAGGCTCAGCAAAAACTAAATGTCTGTATTTAAAAACCTGTTAGTGCTTTATTGAGTTACATTTAATTGTTTATGTTTCATATTATATGTTGATATTTAATTATATAAAAGATATTAATGTTTAGAGATTGCTATTGTATAGAGAGATTGTCACGAGTTTTATTCCACAGCTCTTTGCAGGATGACCGTATTTTAAATTTGGCGACAGCTGCAGAAATTTGTTAAAAGGATTATTTTTTGCTTGCTTCTCATAAAAATAAAAAAGTAGGCAGACGACTGTTAAAGGAAATGAAAGAACAATATAAATCGAAGATTTATTTATATATAAATGTTTTAACCAAAGGAGAATAGAAATCTATTGCCAATCTACTCGATCGATATCGGTTAGAATAACTATTCTGGAAAAATCTTCCAGAATAGTTATTCTATCCTTACTATAGCAAACTAAAGAGTTAATAATATTATAAGGATAATAAAAAGAACGCGATAATGTAAAAATGCTTTAATGTACGGGTGATTTGATAAAAGAACGGAATAACTTGAAAGCTTATTATTAAACAACTGCATTGGACGGTTTCGCCTGGATTAACTCAAGAACAGCCATTACGCCCAAGGTGGGGAAAAAACAACAACCAGGATATGCCAGAGTGGGAAAAACAGACAAACTGATAAGAAATATCGATGTTTACCCCCGTCCCTCTCTTCTAGAAATTGCCCATTTTATATGGGAAGGGGTTCAATCTGATGTCAACACTAATGAGAAAAAAAGCGTTTTAACAGTAAAACAGAACAAAAATGAACTTATAGGATAATGACTATGGTTTCTAGTTATGATGTTTGTAGTGGTCCCGCCGCGAAGCGGATGGATACAGGAGAAAAATCACACGGCGGAAGAAACTGAGTGATTCGGCAGATTCAAAGCACGGCGGAAGAAACTGAGTGATTCGGCTCATGTACTTTCTACTAGTGGCGTTGGCAACAGCTGTTAAGTTTATTCAAAATAAATAACGGCCAGGAGAATTCCAATGTTATCGTTTTGCTATTTAATTTTGATGTAGTTCAAGCTTTGGATATATTTGATTTTTACCTAACTGTAAATAACTTTAGTATTATTAAATAGTATGTTTGAGTTAAATTGGAATTGTTTAATTCATAGACTTCCCGATAAATGGTGACTTTGGACATTTTTTAACAAGTTAATCTTCTGCTCGTTAAAATTTTTTACCGAACTGCATCCATGGTATTGTGCCTTTTCAGCAACTTTTGAGTGCTCCTCTGTTTTTATCATCGTTTATTCCTGGAAATACCGTATTATTTTTGGTTTCTCGGTTTTGGATTTGGATTAAACTACGACATGCAGAACGAAAGTCAAGAAATTGCACGGGTCGCTGTAAAGCCACCCCCATTTTGGAGGGCAAACCCTGAGATATGGTTTAAACAGATGGAAAGTCAATTCACGCTTGCTGGAGTCACTACCGAATTGGCAAAATTTCACCACGTGGTCTCCGCCTTACAACCTGAGGAGTTGGCCGTGGTCGGTGACATCATACTTAATACATCGACAGAGGATCCTTTCACCGCGATTAAAAAACGACTGTGTGATCAATATGCGGATTCTGAGTCGCAGCGTCTAAGAAACTTAATATCGGGAATGCAACTCGGGGACCGACGCCCATCACGACTTCTATTGGAAATGAGGAGCAAGGCTGGTACGAAAATGAATGATGATTTGCTAAAATCTTTATTTTTGCAATGACTACCGACAAACGTGCAACAAATTTTGGCGATTTCAAATGACAATTTGGATAAGCTTGCCGAGATGGCAGATGGTATTATGGCAACAACTAGTGCCTCCTCAGTTAACGCAGTAGCGGTTTCCGAAGATGAGCCAGATTTGCGGACGATGTTAAGTGAAATAACTACCTGCCTCTCTCGTCTAGAATCCCGTCCACGTGATTATTCAAGAAACCGCAGTAAACAACGTTCTTCAAGCCGAAATAGACAAACGGAGAATTCAGCGCACTGCTGGTACCACAGAAGATTTCAACAAAGAGCTACGAAGTGCCGACCCCCCTGTTCCTTCCATGCGGAAAACCGCTAGAGCCGTCATCCAATCAAAAGGGTGACGGCGAGGCGACGATTCACCGTCTGTATTTGGCAGATAAAACATCTTCTTCACGATATCTTATCGATACTGGAGCGGATGTCTCCGTGGTTCCTCACACTGTCTATAAGCCAAGCAGCCAAGCTGCGCGAATGCAACTGTTTGCTGCAAACGGGACAGTGATTCCAAACTTCGGACAACGCCTGCTGAAAGTTGATCTTGGTCTAAGAAGGGATTTCCACTGGCCTTTCATAATTGCTGCTGTGTCACAACCAATTATCGGAGCCGATTTCTTACGCCATTTTGGACTTGTAGTGGACATTAAGAACGGTGTTTTGATAGATCCATTAACCACATTGCAGACAAAAGGAACTTTATCTGCTGGAAATTGCACTGCTGTTAAAGCAATCATTGAGGACTCTAAATTCCACAAATTGCTAGCAGAATTTCCTACGCTTATTAAAGCAAATTTTACTCCAAATAAAGTTGTTCACGAAGTGGAACATTGGATACAAACAAAGGGACCACCTGTTTTCTCGAAACCCAGACGATTGCCACCAGATAAACTGAAAGCGGCGAAGCAGGAGTTTGAATTTCTTGTAGCTTCTGGAGTTTGTCAACCGTCCAAAAGCTGTTGGTCAAACCCGCTACATATGGTTCCAAAGAAAAATGGAGATTGGCGACCATGTGGGGATTTTCGTCGACTGAATAGTGTCACCGTTCCAGACAGATACCCTGTACCCCATATTCAAGACTGTTTTCAAGTTTTAGAAGGGAAAGCCATTTTCTCTACCTTGGATCTCGCTAGAGCTTATTATCATATTCCTGTTCGTAAAGAAGATGTCCCTAAAACTGCAGTAACAACTCCGTTTGGCCTTTTCTAATTCTTATTCATGCCATTCGGATTGTCTAATGCTGCAGCAACATTCCAGCGATTCATCCACAAAGTCTTGGGTGAATTTAGCTTTTGTGTGCCTTACTTTGACGATGTTCTGGTTGCGTCAAATGATGAAGAGGAACACTTAGCTCATTTGAAACAGATCTTCCAGAGACTTTCAGAATATGGAGTTACCCTAAACGTGAATAAATGTGTTTTAGGAAAAGCTTCAGTACAATTTCTGGGACATTTTGTGACTTCTAAAGGAATTACCCCCCTTCCTGAAAAGATAAAGGCAATTACGAATTTTCCACAACCCGTTACGGTGAAAGAGTTACGTCGTTTTCTGGCCATTATCAACTTCTATCGAAGATTTATACCTCTAGCAGCGCAAACTCAAGCAGTTCTTAATGATTACCTTAAGGGTTCCAAAAAGAACGACAAATCGAGAGTAAACTGGACCGTTGAAGCTGAAACTGCCTTTAGGAAGTGTAAACAGGATTTAGCGGAGGCAGCAACTCTTTGTCACCCGGTGTTAAATACACCATTGGCAATTGTGGTGGACGTCTCAGATACAGCTCTGGGCACCGCCTTGCATCAACAAACCGACAAGGAGTGGCAACCACTTGGATTTTATTCTAAGAAACTCTCACCATCCCAACGTAATTACAGTGCTTATGACAGGGAGCTCTTAGCTGCATACATGGCTGTGAAATATTTCAGACATATGGTGGAGGGTCGTCCATTTACCATCTTTACTGACCACAAACCCCTCACATTTGCTTTCAGACAGAAGGAGGATAAATGCTCGCCAAGGCAGCTACGCCACTTGGATTATATCAGTCAATTTTCCACCGATATTCAGCATGTGAAAGGAATTGACAACGTGGTTGCAGACGCCCTCTCCAGGATAGACATTGCAACGATAGAAACACCGTCAAACATTGATTTCCAGGAAAGGGCTAAAAACCAAAAAAGTGATAAAGAACTGTCAGAATTATTATTGCACCCTGATAAATTTTCTCTAGTACTTCAACCTTTTGCAATAGGCGATCCTGTCGTTCAGCTGTTTTGTGACACGACCAACGACCGCATTCGACCATTCGTACCGGAAGTGGATAGAAAAAAGGTATTCCACAGTCTGCATTCTATCTTACATCCTGGGATTAGAGCTACGGGCAAGCGAGTGGGAGAGAGATATGTCTGGCCAGGAACGAAGTCAGACGTAGGAGCATGGGTACAGCAATGCCTGGCTTGTCAGCGTTCAAAGGTTGTACGTCATACCCAAAGCAGGCTTGGAGTTTTTATTCAACCCAGCGCCAGGTTCGAACATGTACACATGGATATAGTTGGTCCGCTACCTCCTTCCGAAGGTTTTCGATACTGCCTCACATGCGTCGATCGTTTTTCAAAATGGCCAGAGGCTTATCCTATGGTGGACATCACAGCGAAGTCAGTGGCCTCAATCTTCTACGCCGGATGGATTGCAAGATTCGGACCTCCTCTTCGGATTACAACGGACCAAGGCACACAATTTGAAGCTTCACTTTTTGATGCCCTGGCAAAATTCCTAGGTACTGCTCGACATCGCACAAGTCCTTACCACCCATCTGGAAATGGTCAAGTTGAAAGATTCCACAAGCGGCTATCAGAGCTCATGCCACCATTCACTGGACTTCTACTCTCCCTACCATCCTTCTCGGTTTCAGAGCAGCGTGGAAGGAAGACCTGAAGGCAACTGTAGCGGAGATGGTTTATGGAACGACTATCCGGCTACCTGAAGAGTTTCTAAGTCCATCACTCGGAACAGCGGATCCAGCCACTTTCGTTGGAAGGCTGAAGGCCACCATGCAAAAGTTGCTACCATCAAACCCCCGACAGCAAGAGCATCGAACAGTATTTGTCAATAAAGATCTTTCAAACTGCTCTCATGTGTTTCTGAGGACAGATACATTAAGAAAGGGTCTACAACCGCCTTATGAGGGCCCATTCCAGGTTATGGAAAGAGGAGATAAAGTCTTCAAACTGCTCATTCGTGGAAGGGAAATTACGGTTAATATAGACCGGGTTAAACCTGCCTACATTGCAAAAGATGAGGATCACCCTACTTCACTTGTCGAACAAGAGACGGAGGCATCGAAAGAGGAAGCATCTACTTCTCCAAGTGTCATTCCAACTGCCATAGTTACACGCTCAGGTCGACGTGTACATTTCAGGCGGTAACTGTAACTACTGGAAAGAAATCTCGCTATCGCTGGTGGGGGGCTACTGTAGTGGTCCCGCCGCGAAGCGGATGGATACAGGAGAAAAATCCCACGGCGGAAGAAACTGAGTGATTCGGCTCATGTACTTTCTACTAGTGGCGTTGGCAACAGCTGTTAAGTTTATTCAAAATAAATAACGGCCAGGAGAATTCCAATGTTATCGTTTTGCTATTTAATTTTGATGTAGTTCAAGCTTTGGATATATTTGATTTTTACCTAACTGTAAATAACTTTAGTATTATTAAATAGTATGTTTGAGTTAAATTGGAATTGTTTAATTCATAGACTTCCCGATAATGTTCATTGGAAATTGTTGGATAAAAGGAATCGTTCATTCAAAGAATCTTTTAATTCAACAATTCTTGAAGAAGGGGAAAATGTGAAGCCTTCTGTGCCCAAGTCTCAGAATTTCGTTTTGCTTTCCCGGATAAGCCAGAAATAATAGATGCACTTAATATTGTCATTAATTATTTAGGTTCTCTGTTGTGAAAGATATTTTCCATCGATATCAGAAAATTTCGATGCATTTTTTTTCGATAATGCCTTTGATTCATGGAAAATATGCGAATGAATATGATGCCAACGGGAGTGGGGGCTCCAAAAAAATTATTATCTACCACCCTCCTCAAAAAAATTGCGAACCTTGTTTAAGACGCAAACTTGCATTCTAGTCGTTGTGTCGAGTCACTCGCATTCCAGTCGTTATGAAGCGATAGCTTTGGCGGGAATTCGGCATTTAAACTGAATCGATTCTGTGATTCTTGGTGAGTTTTTCGGCCGTTGGCACCGGGCACGTAGTGAGTTTAGTTACATTAACATCCCTTTTTAAAATAGCTGTAGGGATATTTCGGTATGGATCTCTTAATTATAAGCCTTGATCAGATGATGAGGATCTGAGCTGGCACCCCCTTTCCAAAACTTCCCCAGCGAGACAATGTTTCAACCCGACGGATTGAGTGCGCTCCAGGTCCACTTGCAGCGACAGTTTTTCGGTGGAATCGGGTCTCGAACCTGGAATCCTCCGGTTCCGAAAACGAAACCTTACTGCTACTACGGTTTCTTTGCGTGTGGTTAATATGGTTGGAAAAGCGAATTTGTGTCAGTCTTTCAGTCTCCAACTAATTGAAACCACAGTTTGACTCAGAATTACAATTGGAATCCCAAAATCACGCATTAACATCCAACTAACGCTAAAGCTAAGCCTTTGCTTCTTACGGGTTTGCCTGTTTGGGACAGGATCACGCCTTGTCGGTTTGGACCGAACATTTGACATGCGCATGCGCTGTGGATGTGAAAAATTCTCTCCAAGTTTGATTCATATCGATTTTCGTTTGGTAGCTATTGCGTTATATTCCTATCTGTTGGGATGTAAATTAGCGGGCAACTCCCTCTCAATAGAATTTGCTCAACGTTTCATAGAAATCTAGATATTTAGTGCAAAGACCCTATGCTAAACTTCATCGTCCATATATATAAAAAAAGAAGATTCCTGGACATTTTTGTTCAAGAATCTATGCCGTAAAATAATAAAAATTATAAAGAGAGTAAAAAACAAACAACGATAAATTAAGGTTTATTTATTGGTAGTAAAGCGAACGAAAGATAAATTGTTTTAAAAAACATGTTAGAATCTTCTGTATCTTTAAATAGCAATAAAAATAACATTAAGTCCCTGCTAATGTAAATATATTCCGATGCATAAACGATAGATTAATTTGTGGAAAAGTGTGTGAGAGAGAACGAATCTCGTGCAACTTGATGGAAATCTACAAATCTTTTGCAAAGACTGTATACCAAGTTTCATCCCTCTAGTTTAAAGCGTTTTAAAACTATCTTTACCTCAGGGACAGACTGAGAGACCTAATTCCAAAAATATGTTTCTCGAACTTGAATAAGTGAAAAACTTGATGTATTGGCATTTTATAATTAGAATCAAGCATAAAAAAATTTTTTTAATGAAAAATTCGAACTGAATAAAATATGAGGGCATTACGTTTTGTATAATTAATTAAATTAAATCCTTGACAACTCATTCGATTTCTATGCAAAACAAAGAAAAGAAGTCTTTGACAAGAATGTTGCAGTAGTCTCTCAATTAAGACCTCGTACGGTAAAGCCTCAAACAAGATAGAGCGGAGCGGCTATAAATGTTAGATGAATCATTGTTTAATACCAGTTCTTTTTGACGTCTTTATTTCTTAGAGATAATGATTCTGTCTTAGAAGGCCATTCGTAAATAACTGTTGAACCGCAATAATTTGTCGAATTTATTTTATAGAAATATAGCTCTGCCGTCGAGATAAAATTAGCTAAAAAAACTTATTAGCTAAGCTAGGATGAAAACATAACTCTATTAAGCTTTATATCAGGTTGAATTACATCATACATCTCGTTATAAACAGCAAAGGGATTTACAAGTGACAATTTGATAATTATAATCTGATTCAGCAGTTTGGAAGAAAGAAACGCAAGTCGACATGAAACAAACGTCCGGGCCTTTTCCCTGCAGCCGGATGGGAGCCGCTGCTCTGCCGTTCCTGAACCGAACCACGGGCGCGTATCCGACTGCGTCACAATTTGGAGGCAAGTTTTTCCACAATGTAATCGAAAACACATTTACAGCTGATTTCCACCACCCCTCCACTCTTTATCATCACTGCAATTCCGTTTAACGCAGAGGGATTAGAATAATTATTGAAAAGATTTTGCACAAGAACTATATTTCATTTCGTTTTTGAGCTCAAAGAGATATTACTCCACTAGTTGGTTTTTGCTGCCTTTATTTGAATTATCTGCTTGTTTCATCCTTCTGACATACCTTTTGATGGTCAGCTGTGGCAAGACCGTAAGGTTTGACTTCGAAATCGGCGGATCTCAGATCCGAGGCCCGATTCTACCGATGAACTGTCGTTTAAGCAGGTCCTGTGCATGTTGAATCCATAGGAGCCAAACTTACTCTGGCTGGTGTATTGAGGAAGTTTGGAGAGGAAGGGAAGGCTCAGGTTTCATACTCATCCTCTGACCATGATTCAAAATAACGAGATCCGTTCCAAAACAGCCCAGTTTTGCTTTAAATGGGATGTTAATATAATTACTAAAACTGGGACAGCCCGGTTGGTGGATCTTTGGACTCGTATTCCTTAGGTTGACAGTTCGAACCTCGCCGGCCGAAGACTCTCCGAGAATGTGTGGCTGACGCTCGTTAAATCTGTCCTAGTCACAAAGACCTCCATGTCGAGAGTAGTACCACTGGGGGTACTGGGTCAGAGGTGGCCGTTCTCTAAATTACAATTTGTGGAAGAATGAATGAAGTTCGCCCCGTAAAAAAGGGTTTGTGACGTGTGTGAACTAGAAGTCAGACATCTGCCCTCTGGTACTCAGGAGTCTATACTCTCAGAGCTACTTCAGCCCTCCGACCTTTGTAAAGGAACACGACTACAACAACAAATATAATTAATCAACCAACAACCCATCTTTTCTATGGTATCTTTATAATAGTATCTCTTCATTATAATGGGATTTTTTTTCCTCTTACGGGAGAAAAAGACAAGAAAAAGATATCTAAGGCTTGCATCATCTAATGCGATATAACTAAACTCAACGACACTGAAGTCCACGTGGACCAAGGCCTATAGGGCTCATATCTGCTTTCTTGACAGGGGGCCCTAGGGTGCAAGGCCTAAGTCCATGTTAGGTGGTCAGCTTAACGCAGAGGCTCTTCTAATATGATATAGGTCGATTTCTCGCTAACTCACTGAATCTGTATTATTCACAATTAAATCATTTTCATACAATGACGTTCATCTCTCCCTTAGTAAATCACATTATTACACACTTTTAAATAATGTAATTTTGTTGCTTGTACGCTTATACTTAATCATTGCGTACGCAAATATCATTAATGATGACAAGCCACTTAAAATCCCAATCAAATGAAGAAGCTACGGCCCATGTTATCTAGCGCTTAATGCATGATTAATTATTCGTTTTTTAGCTTTCTGCAATGCGAGAAAAGCAATTACAAATTTTTGAAAACAATGAAAAAGGTTTGAATTTCATTCTGATTCTGAAATGAATTATTACAGGGAATGACACATTTCGTACGCATTATGATTTGCAGCATATATAAGTTGTAAAAAAAAATTTAATTTTTTTAAAAAATTAAGTTGAAAGTTAAGAAAAAAAATATGGCAAGATATTAAACATTTTTATCATTAAAAAGATATTTTTTTTTGTACTTTAAGACAATGTTAAATAATTTTCAAAAGTTTTAAGAGAAAATACCAAATTCTCATAAAAATGTGCAGAAATATATATTCTATTCCTGCAAACCATTTTTACTTCAGCATTGGTCGTTCTACCTCTAAAAATATACTTTCCGAGTGTCACATAGCCGCTCTTATTATTAGCAAATGTGGCAGAAACAAAATGTAGCGAACTCCAAAATTTGGAAGTAGACAACAGAGGGTCGGGGGGGGTCTTGTCAGAGGGGCAGTGAGTCTTCTCCGTTATCTGGGTCTCGATTTAAACGTGGTTTTTCTATCTCTGAGATGTGTGAACACACCCATTCCTCTGTAAAAAGGAGTTGCGAAAGCGAATTTGAATGAACCAAGTCATACTCTTGGCTCCAGTTGGCGCTACTGAAAAAAAAGAGAGAGACGCACACTCCACTTAAATTGCAGACAGGAAACTGACCGCAGGTTTCTAAAGTGGCATAAGGTCACTACAACAACAATTAAAAAATAATTGGTACTATATGACTTACATGTCTTTATAAATCAAGCAAGTCCAAAATAGTTATGACTATGTAATAATTAATACATACAGTAATTTGTCTTTCATAATTTTTAAAACATATATAATTTTACAGGTAACTATCTGGTATCCGATGTGTTGATACCACAGAAGAGATACTTTTGAAAATGCCATTTGAAATTTGAAATGGCCATCTTGTTTAATTAGGAATGATAGAAATAACGATGCTTGTTTCCTTGTGGACAGTGAATAAATTTAATGACATATAAAAAAGAAGTACAGGTAATATAGTTTTTAAAAATTCTTATATTATTATTCAAGAATAATTTAGGGTACTTTTTCCATCTTCATAAAAAACAAATGAATTTCATGGCTGTCCAAATTGTGAGCATCCAACATACTGGTCAGGTAAAAAACACCAAAATTTCTTAGATTCAAGGCAATCAGTTGACTACGTGTCAATCTGTTGAACGGTACGACAGCGCATATAATGCGAACAAACAAAAATTCATTTTCATAGAGTTGATAAACTACGGCTGTTTTAGTGTAACACTATTATCTTTAAACTACTCCTGGAACGACCTTTAAAAGTGAAAGATAGATTCTAGGTATATAGATCCTAACATCTCAAATTCATTTATTTAAAGATACGGAAAGATTATGAAAAAAAATGAATCTCATATTTGTTAAGCTGAGTTGGAAGGTTAGATTGCTGAGGTAGTTCCATCGAGAGGAATATGTCCCTTGCCTCTCGTTATGCATAAAGGGAATTTTGCTTCGCACTATTCTTCAGCCTCGGCGAAGATGTCTCCCTTTTTTTAAGCGGCCCTCGAGGCTACGAAATGTAAGATACGAACATTTTTACGATCCTTATTAGATGAAGAAGATTATTTTTTTCATTTTAACCATCTCTCTCTGAAAGTTTCTCGGATTTTTTTCTTTCTTCACAAGTGGGACGCGAGTTATAAAAAACACAAAAAGAATTCACACCTGATGCTATTAGGAATATCCCAGAATTCCACCTATAAAAACTGCTTTTTCTCCAATCTGATTAAAGGGGTGTGTATGACGCACAACTGCAAAAAGATTAAATTCTTCTGAAGACCTCCCTTTCAGTTTGCTCACCCCTCCCCATATTTGGTGGTAACATGCTTTTCTTCACTTGAGGGGAATGATATTTGGGTTTTGATTTTCAAATATCCTACAGTTTTTATTTTTGCACGTTTTTTCTGTTATTATTAGACTTTCTTGGAAAGATTAATCTTGAAGGGAAAAAAAGAAGGGGGGGGGGAACGAAAGAGACATATTTTTTCTTGGCGAAATATTTTATTTGATAAATTCATACACGGGATGGTTTTTTAAGGGAAGTAATCTTTTCTACTTTTTTCCTATCATTCTTTCTATTCCCCAAAGCAGGAATACTTTCCAGACAAGAATTTAAAGCTTTATGAATATGCTATAAAGCATTCTTCGTCCTTATTTCTCGCTCATGCAATTTTCATTGCCTAAAGAATCTCTCCCCGAGAAATAGAAACTAATTTTTGTAAATTATTCTAAACTCAGGACATTTTTTTCCTGCTGTCTTCCGGGAAGACGGAGATTATGTAATGCATCGAGCATCACCGGATTTCCCTTACGGCATTTTAGAACAAACAATAAATAACAGAAAGTAAATCAATAACAAAACAATTTTTAGACAATTTGCCTGATGTCAGATACGAGCTGTCGATTTCAGTTCATGGCAGTCCACCATTGAACCCTTCAGTTCATGTCCAGTTTGAACAAGTTTTGTTAGAATATGTATTTATTTTTTATAGCAGTAAAAAAATTCTAGAACTAAATAAATAATCAGGCAATCAATTATTTTTTTCCAAGTATAAAAAGTTAATACTGTTACGGAATTTTTCCTGTAAGTCTGTAAAGTTAAAGGGTTTGTTTGTAGTTGGTGCATAGTGTGAAAACAATCAGCAGGCCTTAATAACGAGCCATGACGACTTTTACTAACATGAATACAAAGATAATAAATATACAGCAGAGACGAACACAAGACAGCACACAGCTACGCGACTGGCTACTCCTCACAGAACTTGTAGCTGCTTTCACAATAATCACCAGGATTCGGTACACAGTTCAATTCAGCGATTGGTTGAACTCCACACAACGCTTGTTGCTTCTTTATCCTCTCGATGACTCGATACTTGTCTACGACTCCGACTGACTGTAGCTATTGAAACAGTTATGGAGCACCCGCTTCTTTTCCAGAAGCTATCTCCTTCTTGGCGATGTTCAGCCCTGCTGCGGAAGTGCCCTGCTCTGAGTCCAGCATCCTTCTGCTGTCTCTTTTGTTCTGTAGCTTGGAAAGGGTCTTGGGACTGAATGTAGCTTGAAACTTCCCGCTTTATAAAGTTCCCGGAAGGCGGACAGAAAAGTACTGGACCAATCAGGTGTATCTTGATTCGTATTGGGCGAATCGCTAAAATTCTAGAAGTTTGTCGCCAAGCACCGAGATCACTAACGCGGCGCCCTATCAAACGATCTTACCAGTGATTGCACTGACCGCGCTGGAAAGCAACGTTACAGAATTGTAAAACTGACGCTGCTTTCAGCATTTAGTCCTACGGGAAAAGGGGTGCTGGGGGAAGAAGTTTGATACAAGCCTAATGAGAAACAAATGTTTTGTCACGTGATATCAAAATCTTAAAAAAATCAAAGATTAAATTTCTGCTTGCAACAAGCATTGTGTTATTTTATCTTTTAATACTTTCACTCGGTTAATGTCAAAATTTGAATTAACATTTTCAGCTACCTTGCAGAAGTCTTCTGTTGTTGTTACTTATAGCACTTGCCATGGACAAGCCCCGCTGATACATCGGCAGAATTTAAGCCGGAAATATACGTCTCTTGTTTTACAAGTAGCGCCATCTAGGGCCAAGAGTACGACTTAGCTACATACACGTCATAACCCTTTTTAGGGGGCAGACTACATTCATACAAATTCCTTCATTCATCTCAGATCGTAATTTAGACCTGGAACAGGGAACGATCACCCCTGGCCCAGTACCCCCAGTGATATTACTCTCGATATGGTGGACTTTGCGATCACGAACAGATTTAACGAGCGCCAATCGCCACACACTCGGGGATTCTTTTGGCCGGTCAGCTTCGAGCCCGTAATCTAAGGAGTATAAGTCCAACGCTCTACCAACCAGGCCATCCCGGCCCAGAGTAGTCTTCTAAAAGAATTCTATTTAACAAAAGTGTCGGGAGCTAAAACAGACGAATAATAAAACGAATAACAGACGAAGTAATAAAAGATAATAACAATTTGAAATTGAGAGATTACAAAAAAAAAAAAAAAATCACAAAAATTTTATCTTGCAACTTAGACATAGAAGGGGATATATTTCAATGTTAGAGCATACAAACTGCAGATTGACCGGTGTCCCTTAAATTAAAATAAATTAAATCCTGGTGTCCCTTAAATTGTTATCTTAAATTAATTCTGATTTGCAACTATTTTATTTCGTTAGAATTTTTTCAGGGTAGACAGAAAGTATAAAATGTATCAAATATCAACGACATTTATTCACTACTGCTAAGTTTTTGAAAAATCTATACTTCTATTATAAATGTGAAAGTTTGGATGGATGTATGGAGGAAATTAGTCAATCAAACCAGAACAGCTGAACGAAATTGGAGGAAATTTAGCGCAGAGATAGATTGTAGTTTAGAATAGGGCATCGGCTACTATTTATTCCTGTTAATTGAGTGGTTATTTTTTTATTGCTTAAGAACTTACTTTCCCTTCAAAAATTTTCATTTCCCCACTGCCAAATAAGTAAGACTTTTGTTTTTTCTTTAAGCTAACAAAATCACCCTTAACTGATTTTCTACCGGTTATTTCAAACGATTCTGTTTATTTTCTTAGTGTTTGATACATTTAAAATTAAACATCGTTAATTAATCGACCTTTTGAATTCATTCTGAAGTACTTTCGAAAAAAATAAATAAAAAATAAAAATTATAAAACAGAATAAAGGAAATTAAATTTTCTAATTTGAATTGAGTTATCCAACTGTCGTAGAAAATTCAAGCATGCGAAATGTATTCTGATTGTCGGCTCCTGCATTTTCAACGGATACGGACTTGATTTTGTTTTCATCAGACTAATCAGCAAAACAATTTGAATAATCAATTTGCTGCTTTGTTTTATTTCAAGTACACTCTGTAAATAAATTTTTTAAAGTTCGTTGTGAGGGCTTAGCCTTAATATACAACTCTTTAGCGCTTTGTGAGGATAGTAATTTTTGGCATTTTGTTTGGGTTTACATCGTCGCCATTTTTTTATGTTACTGGAATTCGATCTTTCATGTTCATTTCCTTTTGTTTTTTCTCGATGTATGTATTCCTTTTGTACTTTCATTATTTTCCATTACATTTTAAAGTGCATTACATTTTTCTGCATTTCCGTTAATTAGCTGCAGCTCTCTTACCTTACGATTGGAAACACTATTGTTGCTGTTTGCGCCACATTCAGCCATTTCGCTAAAATTTGGTTAGAAACTATTTTTTTGGTGAAAGTTGTGTTCAACAGCACCGTAATGATACGGTTTGATGGCATTTTACATTGTGATCAGATCGTCGAATCTCACACATGCACATCAACATTTCCACGCGTACCTAAAAGCTAGTGTTGCATAACTGCGTTATTTTGTTAAAAGGTCTCCGGAGAGACGTAGAGTATGTACCGAGTCATGGCTTTATTTAATCAATGGCCTTCATTTGCTGCTGAAGTAATATCTATGCAGTTCTCTGAAACTGCGTTATTTTGTTGGATGGTCAAAGCATAATAATTTTAAAAGTTCAGTGAACAACACTTAGCTTTTTGTACGGAAGAGGCATTTAATTGCGTATAAGTCGGTAAAGAAAGAACGAAACGTCCGTCTGTTTAAAATGACAACATTGAAGGGAATCGACAGCGTTCTTCCTCAGCTGATGAATTATTAGAAAACAATAAATGCTTCTTCTTTATAAAAATAAAGAAGTAAGATATCGACAGCAGGGCCGGATGATCCCTGATTCGTTTATCTTATCCCATTGAACAGGTGCATCTTTAAATATGCTGGTTATTTGCACTCTTATTGATATGCGAAGGAATTTCAGAAAAGAGTTCAAGCATTATTTGACTTTGTTTCATAAATGTAAGATGAATCAGCAAACAACTTCTTTTACTGACATTTTAAGCACTCCTTTAAATCACGCCAGTATACTAATTCTAAAAAAAATTTCGAATTTCAACTGGTTTGAACCAACGTTTCAGAATTCTAAATATTTCTGCTTCTGGCTAAAACGTAGATCGGCGCATCTCTCTGAATACGAAACGTAAAATCGAGAGCCTGTTCTTTTCCTTTTTTCCTCTGATGGATATCAACAACCTGTGGCGAAAAATAATTTCACCTTATTTATATACAAGCAAATGTTCAATTGACATGACAACTTGATGCAAAATTTGAAAATTATCCCACCGATATCCTATTGTCTTTGATGTTAATTCATTTTATAATCTGGATATATTTATTCTAATGAATAAATATAGAAAACATCATTACCGAGAGAGAAAGGGGCTTAACCCGTTAACTTATTTCGACGTATACGCACGCCAATCCAAATCTTTATTCTGGTGCGATCGATGTGTAATTTTTATCTGCTTTATCCTGACTTTTTTGCAAAATTTACTATACATCTACGTGCACTACTATCCGTTCTACTTGTATATGCGTCACCTACTGTTATTAAAAAATGGAACTTTAGGAATTTATAAAATTAATTACTCCTTTATCTATTTAAATTGTTTTTAAAATTAAAAAAATGTTGTATGATTCAATGACGTTACTTTTACAATAAATTAAATTTTCTATAATATTTTTAAAAATGCAATTTAATTTAGTCCCGACAAATATAAAAGGAGTCCTGGTCCATCCAGATACATTCGAAGTAGATACATTCCAGATACATTCGATACAACAAATATCACAAAATTCTATAACAAATCGCCCTATTTTTGCAAGCACTTTCTCTCTCAGAATGCTGGCACCCAAACGTATTAATTCAGGCATTCCTCATTAGCAACGACTGAGGTTCTAATAACGCTAAGAATCAATCGGAGGAAACCGAAGGGTCGCAACTACACAAATTCGAATCGTGAACCTCACAAAATTGATTTTCTAGGAGAGACAACCCTTATTGATTATGGAGCCGTTAACTACCCCAATATTTTTAGAATTTTTATTGCACCGTCATTAGAAATATATTCCATTAGAATGGAATATATTTCTAATGGCACTTTATAATCGAACAAACATTGGCCGGCAACTTTATTATTGAAACAAACATCTTTGAATATAAAATCTTATTTTCCGCCAATAGTGAGACATGCTAAGGTAATATGTGTGAATTATGGTCGCGCAAAACGTGTTTTCATAGTATGTAACAAAAATCAAATGCAGTAAACAAACTGGTTTTATTCAAATTTTTATGATATATATATATATATATATATATATATATATATATTGGGAGACAGATGGCCAGCCAAAATTTATACACCTAGAATTTTTCAGATGGACAGATTATGTAGAGAAAAAAAAAGACAACTATTTTTAACGGATTTGGCTCTATTTTTAAACGGATTTGGCTCAAGTTACATAAAATTAAACATTTTTATCGTATAAACAGCATTAAAAATTTAAAGATATATTTTTGTTTACATAAAAACGTTTTTTAAAATGTGTATTAAAGAGTAAATGCAATAGATAAGGAATTCTATCTTCGAATGGTTAATTCCAGTGAATAAATTCTTTGAAATTGGTGTTATTATTATATGGATGCAGGAGGAACTTTCATTGTAATATATTTTTCACTTTCGTCTCTATTTGTGAAAGGAAGGAGCAGCTTCTCACATTTTGTTTTAGAACGATATAATTACTCAAGGTTAAAATGGTCGCTGAATTTTCAGCCGTAGGCGAAATATTGTTATAGTATAAGGATTACTTTAAAAAAAGTAGAAGTCTTTATTTCTTTAACTATTACAATTACCAATCAAATAAGGTAGAAACATGCATTAAAATGCTCTAGATTCTGTAGGAAAAATATTTATATTTTCCAGGAATTTGGGAGTCATCTCTGACGGTGCTTTCTCGGATTATCTTGAGTTCTCCGCCTCTTTAGAAGTATCCATGTGAAAGTTTTCGCAAAATTAAAATATGACTGAGAAATATCTCTGAAACTTCCATCATTTACTATTTACAGAAAACGAATGCAAATGCACCCCCTTCTCCGTTTTGTGTTCTGGATGCCTTTTAGTACTTTCTGATACTCCCCGGAATCGGTCAGCGTAGCGTTATCGGGGAACGGACAGTTTCTCGAGGGCCGATTTGGAAATTGTGTCATCCTGTCTAAACCCATCGGATACTTGAGGGAGACATCAGAAAGCTCTTAGTCCGAGATTCCCGGGAGGTCCGCTCATCCATTCGGGACTCACGCGCAGCTTCGGTACTTATTGCAGCGAAAAGTCTTTCGCGTTTTCGGAGATTTGAATAGCATTTAAAATGCTCGGTTCCCAGAGTGCTCAAAGCACCCTCATTTCGAAAGTTTCAAACGACACACTTTCACTCATTTCGAGTCATTTTTTATGTGATTACAGTCTATTTGGCACAAAATATTTTTCAAAAATATTTTGTGTAAACAAAAAATATTTTTCTATCAAAACATATTTTTACTACTATTATCAATTGTTTATTTACAGAAGATTCAGCTCAATGTCTGCAATATATTGAAACTTCTTATCGCTTAGTTCAATTAATTTATTTCGAAAAATGGAAGCGAAAAAAAATTAATTTAAACTTATGTTCTTCAAATAATCTGTCTTTTAGAGTGGATAAATATTATTAATCATTTCGTTTGAAGGAATATCGTTTCGAACATACGCGGGAAAGCAATCTAAGCAAAATATTTATCATCATGTCAGAACATGATGCTGTTTTTGGGGTGAGGTTTGGGGCTGAACAAAAATCCGTAGGCGAAAAAGTGAAATTTTATTAAGTGCCCGAACATTTTTTAAAAAATAAAATTTTAATAACGTGTTGCCATTAAATTTACAAAAACTCTGATTTTTAAAAAAAATAAGTTAAGGACTACAGCAAATAAAACCTAGAAAAATGTCATCTTGGACATGTGATTATGAAAAGTGAAATAAATATGAAATGTCATCCTTGGATCCTTGGCAATACTAAATTTACCAATTCAATGAAACCATTAAAATGAATAAAAATATAATTTGACTTCCACAAACACGTGGTGATTGGCCATTCAAGAAATGATGTTTTGACATGATACATTGAAATATGAATAGCAGATTTCATTTTAATCTCTTATTCTTTTAATTATTTAAATTTACAATTATATTCAAAATTATTCGCATTATATTTATCATTTATTCATCATTCACATAAACATATTTTCTATCTGATTGTTTACGTTACAAAAAAATTCAAACGTCTTTAAATTTGAGTTTAATATCTATAAATCTTTTCTCTTAAGAATACAATTCTTTCTTTACAGGGCGTTTTTTTTTGCATTACCAAATGTTCTATCTATCTATCTATCTATCTATCTATCTATCTATCTATCTATCT
>JAOUZG010025848.1:1474378-1561518 GCA_026289955.1 Argiope argentata
TATCTATCTATCTATCTATCTATCTATCTATCTATCTATCTATCTATTTATTCAGCAATTTTTTCCCTCCATAATTTTGTAATTATCCATTTAGCACAACAAATAAAGGGGTTTTTCTATAAGGAAGCTGTTAGAAAATAAACTTCATCTATCACAAATAAACCCTTGCTATCCAAATTCGACACCTGTTTTCCTTTCGATAATTGGGACCATCGGTTCATGCATTTAACAAATTACGGGTTGTTCTTCACAGTTTACAATAAATTTGGTTTCATAGACATCGGACGAATAATGTATAACTATTAAAACACACATCTTAATTTTAATTTATCTTAAGAATTTTAACTTGTTTTTTCTCACCAATAAAAGTATAATTATTTCACAGTTTAAGAGTTAAATTTTAATTATACTTCAAGTACAATGTGAATAAACAGTTATTTTTGGGATAAAATTGTCATACTAATTTAAAAATGTTTGCAAATTTTTTATTTAATTCAAAACATCTTAATCACATTCAATTCAATCGCATTTAAGTTCAAACCACAGTATCCTGATTCGTAAGTAAGAATTTTGCGAATAATGCAATGACAGAACTCTGACACTGACAGATGATTGCTTAGAATGGATCGCAAATGGCTGAATAAAGTGGTTTGATGCAAAGTGAAAGAAAAAAAAGCCATAATGTTAAAATATTACAATAACGGCAATTTATTTGAAAATCCCCCCCCCTTTGAACCTCAAGACCTCCTAGTGGCGTCCTCTCATTATACTTATTATATTTGAAACGGTTTCGAAATAGCGTTGGGACTGAAATCGAACTTCCAGTCAATGATTGTTATTTTATGCCCTTCTTCAATCAGGACAATAATGCAGGCACTCGTAAAAGTATTTAAATAATGTCAGGAAGACATACCGGAAATTCCTCCTTTAATTGATTTTTTAAGGTGAAACTTTTCATTTGAATAACAAATATGAATAAGCCTCAATTCCTTTTTATCTCTTATCACGTGAAGAACAAGTGAACATCACGTGAAGGACGATGAAACTTGCTCAACGCGCTAAAAATCTTCCTATATCCCACATTTATGGTAATTTCCACATTTTCTTTACTTTCTGTCGAAAATAGGGAACATTTCCCTGATGAAGTATTTCTGCGCCGTTCGTGAGCACATAGCTGCACTCCTGTTTATAAAAGGTAGAAGATTTATCCCCCAAGAAAAATCAGGAAACAATTTTCTTGATTAGTCATCTGTAAATTGACTTCGAGCCACACCTTACTTTTAGGCATTTTCAGATAAGCTAATCCATATCACGGTTATAATACTTCTTAAAGACAATAAATTTTTTTTGATAAACTGCTAATTTCAAAAGAGACTCGCCGAGTTCCCGCGTGATCGTTAAAATAAATGTGCTCTGCTTTTCCATGCGAGATACTTGTCGCTCACTCTTCTCGTGATCGTGTACTCTTCTTGACTGTCAAGAGAAACAAGAAATTTCTGAAGGTTATTTTCCAGGAATCGGAAAATTATTTTGTTTTAATATTTCAACGAAAGAATATCCCTAAAGTAATTAAAATACTATTTTATAAAGTCTCATTCCAAACTCAATTTCCAGCTCGTGGTTTCTTGCAAAAATTATAATTTTATTGTTTTATTTTTATATTTTTATATAGTAGCATAGTATTAGCTCACAATGATAAATGCATTTGCTTTAAAAGTTTGCTCTATAAGTCAGTAACGAATAGCAACTTTTTTGTTTTATAAAATTACTAGAAAGTCAAACTTCCCGAAGCAGTAAAAAATGCAGCAGAAATATTGTTTAAATATTTAAAGATTCCAAAATTTTATCAAAAATTATGGTTTAAATTTTTGATGTTGCCAATCTATTTGACTTGAATACTGAGACATTTGATGACATTATCATAAATTCTAAATTCCATTTTAAAATGTCTGTACTTCCATTTTACTTCGTCATTATGCATTCGAAGTTTTTTAAATTTTTATTTAATTTTTGTCTGTTTTGAAATAATCACAGCTGACTACTAAGAGCTCGGTAAAATCTGAATGAGTTGATGCTGAGCCAATAATGTTGCAACATCATTGGTGAGAACTAAGGTTGAGTTCTAAAGCCAACACCAGTCTCAGAACAGTCTATCCCTTAGGCAGAACATCGTCATCAGTGGGGGGAGAGTCACTCCACACCAAATCTGTTTCCATCAGTGCTTTGAGAACCTACCGCTATTCCGGAAACTTCTCATCCCAATGCCTGAGGAGGATATCTTCTTAGATAATAAGCTTTCGTTTCAAACTGAAATGAAACATATATTTGGGGCTTCATGTTATTAATAAATGACATCTATTAGTAAACATAGGAAGTGCCTAATTAAATGGCAGTGGATTTGATTTTTTCAAATTTGCAGTTATTTTACTGTTATCATTTTGATAATTTTCCATTTAGTAAGTGTAAATCCCCAATCAGGGCACGCTTCAAATGTCATTTTCGACATTAATTACTTTTTTTGTTTGATTGGAAGAGATAGGTTGCCGAAACCCGTCAGACACTTATGGTGCTTGCTTCTCCGTCGTATTCCGATTGTCAGTTTTGATTTCAACGATTTAAGAGCGGCGATTTCGATGTCGATGACAAAGAACGGCCTGAGGGAGGGGGGGGGGGAAATCGTAGACAAACTATTGGAAGACTTATTGGATGAAAATGGGAAAAGATTGTAGAATATGATGATAAATATTGATATTGATTGATATACATTATACCAAATTTGTTTTCAATAAATATTAAAAACGTGCAAAAACCCAATAAATCTATTATCAGAACTGTTTAATCGGAATCACAGTATTCTTTCCATATCATATTTTTATTATCTATCTAAATTTATTTACAATAGAATTTTTTTTTGAAACAGGCAAATCAGCACCATTCATTACAGCTATAGTATAAAATGTTTTTAACTAATGACTCGATTAACATCATTGCCTGTTAATAAGTTCTTCTGGAATTGTAGCATGCATTTTTATTTTGAAACTCACATTTAACCAAGCCTATACAATCTTTGTTTCTTGATGAAATGACTTAGATGTCCATTTCAAAGGCAGTTTAAGGTATTCTATAATCAATCCAGAACTACTGCTTCGTTTCTACGTTTTCTTTGTTAAATTTCCGAATCTAACATTATACGATCCAAATGACTGGTCCGTTATTTCTATTTGACAATGGAATCTCGACGCTAATCCGGTTAGTTAATTCTTCGCGCGGGTAAATTAAAAAAGTATTACCAATACAATCCTAGGCAAGGCGGACGTCATAATCAATTTACATCCAATCAGGCGGAAGTTAAGGACTCGTGTTTCGCCTCGACCTTTACACCGAAGGCAGAGCTCACCTGTTCTGCGGACCTCTCTACCTGGACGCTAACTGGATGTGACGCTAATGGGGTGGATGGGGCCGGAGAAATTATTAATTATCGGGGCTGTCAGCTCTCCCGGCGACTCAGAAAAGGGGCGCCCCACTGCAGTTCATAAATTATTCCCGTCTGTTTTAAAAATGGCACCGGTTTAGGATTACCTCTGGGTCGTCGAATTTCAAGAGAGAGATGTTTGTGTGGGGGGGAGGGGAGATGGATGGTTTGGGAAGGTTGCGTTCTTTCAGAAATTGGAGGAGGGATTGAGCATGGAGAAAAATGGGAGCTGATTTATAATTTTTTTCCTCTTTAGAGGTATTTGTACATCCCCCTATGTCTTGAGAAATTTCTTCCATAAATAGTGTGGGGTAATCTGAAATGCTTTCCGAATAGTCTGCAGTTTTTACGATTAGTATATAAAAATATTCGTCCTTTGATAACTTTGTATAGTGAAGTAAGGTTCATCTATTTCCCCGCCTACAGATAATCCCTTAGGGAATTTACAAAGGGAAGTTCGTGAGCTGCGCAAAGCTAGCTGCGCAGTAGATGATATTCCAGTTAGCCTTTAAGTGTTGTGTGTGTTTGTTCGTGTCGCGTGTTTAATATTAATAATGTTTAAATTTTGTAAATAAATTAATTTCGGCCATGATTATTGCCATTTCATTTCGTGCCCAGTGTGAAAACTTTACTGGCGCAGTCGACAGGATTTTCGCGGAGATGTTAAATTAAACAAAGAAAAAAAAACTTAAATCGTTTGCGACAAGCGCTGAGGTTATGACTCCCGAAAATGGAAAACATAAGGTAAGAGCCTCATTTTTTCATAATATGACTCCTCATATTGTAATCAGAGAGAAATGCAATGTTTAATTTATGTGTTTTAAGTTCTGTGAATGAATATTTTTTTTCACTTCATTGCTTACTTTCGTTTGTACGAATTCCGTTTTCGTTTTGTTCAAAACGATAAATTTGTCTTGGATACACCAGTATCCGACAAATTTCACGAATGACACTACATATCTTAAAGTATTAACTAATTTTGTTTGTTTTGTTTGGAATACACCAGTATTCTAAACGATAAATTTGTTGGGTACGCCAGTATTTAACAAATTCCGCATAACACAACGTGTGTTAAGTATTGAAGATAATTATTCTTTTGTTTTGTTTAGAATACACCAGTATTCTTAACGATAAATTTGTTTGGATACGTCAGTATTCGACAAATTTCGTAAATAACACAACGCGTGTTAAGTATTGGGAATAATTATTCTTTTGTTTTGTTTAGAATACATCTCTGTTCTAAATGTTAAATTTGTTTTAAGTACGCCAGTATTTGACAGATTTCATGAATAACACATTTGTTTAAAAGCTTTGAAATCAAATTTTTGTTTTGTATTATGAAATATACATTTTTCATATGCTAAATTTGCCTTGAATACGCCAGTGTTCAACAAATTGTGATAATAATCTTGAATTATGATTATTGGAATAAGTTTCGGTTCTGTGTAATGTATATTTAGAATTTAGCAAATAATTAATACGACAGTATTAATTGGAATATTATTGTTGAAATGTAATGTGCTTCGAAAAATATTTTAAGAGAATGCTGAATGTATAAGTAATACTGTGAGATTGTATGATATATGCGACCTTGAATAATTTTTCCCCTTGTCTCGATTGATGATCTCATTTCCTGTGTGAATAACGAAAAGGGATTAATCTACAAATCAGTTAGAGTAACTGTTGAGTAGACTTTGTTATTTATAGTAGATTTTTTTTTGTATTATTATTTTGAATCCTAAAGCAAACGATATTTTAATGCGATTTTTTTTTTTTTCGAATTTGCTTTGAAGAAGTAATAATCCTTTTTTCTTACATGATTGAGAGTCTGATTTTGTTGTTGTGATACATAAAATGTTAGTTGAGAAGTATTCTTTTATACTTAATAGTGTATAAATTTTGATCATTCCATAATTCTTTTTATATTGTCATATTTTAATACATTTTATTGGTGATATCAATTATGATATAGTACATGCATATGCGTTATACTAAAACGATTGTTGATTTTGTATTTAGGTTTTTTATTTTAATTTTTGTAGGTTGTATTATTTTTTTTATATGACATAAATGTGATGCTTTAATTTAGTTACATACTGAAAGGAATAATTTTGAATTTTTTTAAGGGAAAAAAAGATATTATTGAATAACTATAAGAATTGAAACAAAAATATTTTTTTTCTTTTATTATATATTTTTATTAATTGAGCGAATAAGTTAACTAAGCAGTCAAAATGGCTTATTTAGGTAGGGCACGAAAGGAGGACCTTAAGTTACTAGCCGAGGAGTTGAATCTTAATGTAACGGATAGTATGAAAATGGTAGATATGTGTAAATTAATTACCACACATCCAGATTATGATGAGAACTTTACCAAAAATCAACTCACAGTTATTGTAGAAGATAGAAAATTTCGTGAACAACAAGAAATTGAAAGAGAGAAAGAAAGGCTTGACCGCGAAAAGGAAAGGCTTGACCGCGAAAAGGAAAGACTTGACCGCGAGAATGAAAGGCTTGATCGCGAGAAAGATCGCGAATTCCAGTTAGAAAAATTACGATTAGAGAATGAAAGGCTCAAGGTATTACCCAATACGCCTGAGGCTAAGGGTAGCATCTACGAGTTAACAAAAATTGTACCCAAATTTGAAATGAAAGACGGGGACATAGTTTTGTTTTTAACTTTGTTTGAACGACAGGCAAAACGAGCTAATATCGATAAAAGACACTGGGTGTCGGCTCTTTTGGCTCTTATGCCAAGTGAAATTAATCAATTAATGGCTCGTGAAACTGATGAAAAATTTGACGATTACGATTACGTTAAAGATCTAATGCTGAAACGTTTCAAACTTAGTGCTGAGAATTTTAGGCAAAAGTTTGTAAAACACCAGCGGAATCCAGCTCAGTCATGGCGGGATTTTATTTTTGAATTAACCAGCTATTTCGAAGAATGGCTTGGAGGACTTGGTGTAAATGATTTTGAAGGGTTGAAGAACCTCATGATTACTGATCAGTTGAAACGACGTGTCCCTGGTGACATAAGAGAGCACTTTGTTGATGACTGGGTCAAATCAATAGTCCCAGGCGAATTAGCTGATAAATTAGATGAATACGAAAGCGTGCGTATTAATGTAAGGGGAGCTCACTCGAATGATGCAAGGCACAGGCCGCCAATCATCAACAAGTTGATCCCAGACTGTAAGGACGCCTAACTCAAGCCAAAAGATGAACCGTCCTTTAGGAAAGCTAAGACGCCGATGACGTCGAATACGGGAACAAACAGAGACTTTAAGCCTAAATGTTTTGTTTGTGGAACTTTAGGACATTTGGCTCGGGAATGCCCGAAAAATATGAGAAAAACGTCACCTCGAAATGCCAGAAGTAACGCAATTATCACAAAGGGAACTGAACTAGAACCTGCCAAAGAAGTGGTAACTGCTAAGGTATCAATTCCAGTTTCCACTCCCATCAAAACGAGGGATGGAATTGACGATCTTCAGTTTGTTGGTATCAAATGTGGGCAAACATCCATAAAAGCTGTAATCGATACAGGGGCACAAATATCAGTTATACGTGAAGATGTAATAAATAAAGATTGTGGTGAAGGTGAAGGTACTATTCAAATCATTTCTGCATTTGGTGAAAGGGAAATAGCTGCTCTCAAGCTATTTAACTTAAAAATAAATGATGGAAAACATAACTCTGTTCCAATTATGTGTGCCGTATCTAAGAAACTTGTCAATGATATGTTGATTAGTGCCACAGCTTACGAGATACTTTTAGAAAATGTTCAATTATCTGATTTAGAGATTCAGAGAAATTCCGAAAGCATAGAAGATAAAGGTATACGATTAGAGAGTGATGAAACGCTATCTACTTTAACAATGGAGCAAGAGAATGAGAGATCGAGAAAAAATTTGGCAAAATCATCTTTCGTTGAACTTCAAAGAACTGACGAGTCACTAAAACCAGTTTGGGATCTGGCTAGGAACAGACAAAATGCGTACGAAATTGATGATGGAGTTTTGATACACACCGAGTCAATCTGCGGTGAAAATGTCAAACAGGTAGTTCTTCCCACCTGTAAAAGAGAAGAAGTCGTGAAAGTTGCCCACGAAATTCCGTTGGTTGGACATTTAGGCGAGAATAAAACCAAGCAAAGGATCAAATATTCCTTCTTCTGGCCTAATCTCAAACAAGATGTAAGGTTATTTTGTCAAAGCTGCAAAATCTGTCAGCTAAGAAGAGGACTCACTTACCGGGATAGGATCCCTATAACACCTATAGTTCGACCTGAAAACCCATTTGAAGTATGGAGCGTCGACTGCATTGGCCCTTTGGAGCCACCTTCTCGCAGAGGTCATAAGTATATTATATGTGCAGTCGATATTTGCACGCGTTGGGCTGAGGCTATACCAGTTAGGAATATCACAGCAAGAACAACATGCGATGTTTTAATGAGGATATTCACCCAAACTGGGTTTCCAAAAATTATTTGCACAGATCAGGGAACAAATTTCACTGCTGAATTGACTGAAGCCTTCAGAGACATTTTGGGAATAGCTCCGAGATTCTCAACCCCAGGTCATCCGGAGAGCATGGGAGCTGTAGAGCGTTGGAACCGGACTCTAAAGGAAATGCTGAATAAAAACATTCAAGAAAATGGTAATAATTGGGATTTTCACCTTCCTTACCTCATGTTTGCATACAGAGAAGTACCACATAGCACAACGGGCGTCTCACCATACCAACTAGTATATGGTCGACTACCAAATGGCCCTTTGAAACTAATGAAAGATGTTTGGACGGGAGACAAGGAAATTCCCACTGGTATTTCAAGGTCCATTGAAGAATATTTGAGAGATTTAACTGAGAAATTGAAGCAGGCTCATAATATGGCAAGAGAAAACTCTGAGAAAGCACAAGCCGAATATGCAAGTAGATACAATCTTAGGTCAAGAGAAATGCGTTTGGCAGTTGGTGACCAAGTTTTGGTACTTGTCCCGTCATCTTCTCATAAGCTCCTTAAAAAATGGATGGGTCCCGCATCTATCATTGAATTACCGAGACCACATACAGCGAGAGTAAAAATGGAAGATGGAAGTGTACGAGAGATCCACTTCAATAAACTGCGACCTTATGTAGCAAGAGTTGAGCAAATCGGCTTGATTTTTGACCAAGATAATGAATTCGGTGATCTCCACTATGCGCCTACTGATACCGTAGAATTCGACGTTAAGGACATTGGCGAACATGTAATGAACATCTCTGATGACTTGAGAATTTCTCAAAAACATGAACTTTTAGATCTACTCTCCAAATTTTCAGACGTGTTTAGTTCTGTTCCAGGGCTTGCTAAAGTAAGAGGGCATTCAGTGAATTTAATGCCAGACTTTATTCCAAAAAAATTAAAACCTTATCGCATACCAGTGGCCCTTCAAGAAGAAGTAGATAAACAAATTAAAGAGTTACTTCAATTAGGGCTGATTGAGCCTAGTGAAAGTGAATGGGCTCACCCTATCGTGTGTGTCTCAAAAAAAAAAAAAAAAAAAAACGGAAGCGTAAGACTTTGCGTTGATTATAGACTTTTAAATAGTGTCACAATCGCTGATGCATATCCAATGCAGAATGCAAGAGACCTTCTTTTTGAAATTGGCTAAGCCAGCTTCATAAGTGTGTTGGACCTGACGAAAGGTTATTGGCAGATCCCAATGAAGGAAGAGGCCAAGCCATTGACAGCATTTGTGACTCACTCAGGGCATTACCAATGGAGGGTCATGCCTTTCGGTATGAAAAATGCTGGGAGTACCTTTCAGAAGTCCATGGACAATGCTCTTTTCGCACATCGGAAGTATTGCCGTTCGTACATCGACGATGTTGCTATATATTCTACAACCTGGGAAGAACATCTCGATCATATCTCCAAGGTGTTCAAGTCCTTGAAAGAAGTAGGTCTAAAAGTAAACCTCAAGAAGTGTGCTTTTGGAAGAAAATCCGTCAAGTTCTTGGGCCACATTGTTGGTTCTGGTAAACATTCTCCAGATCCTGAAAAGGTAGAAACGATTCGAAGGCTGAGTCGACCTACTACCAAAAGTGAGGTTAGAAGTTTCTTGGGCCTCACGAGTTACTATCGTGATTATATCCCGAATTTCTCACAGTTAGTATTGCCCTTAACTAACTTGACAAAAAAGAACATTCCAAATGACATTCCTTGGGAATCGTCAGCTGAAGATTCTTTTGTTAAACTCAAGGAGGAACTAATCAATATGCCTTCCCTTTATACGCCAGATCTAACTCGTTCTTTCCTACTATTCACAGATGCTTCCGCTACTGCCATTGGCGCTTGTTTGGCCCAGCATAATGACCAAATAGAAGAAATGCCTATTGCTTTCTTCAGCAAAAAATTAACTGCGACCCAAATGAAGTGGTCCACAATCGAGCGCGAAGCATTCTGTGTTCTGGAAGCACTCCGCAAATTCGACACTTCGATTTTTGGATCCCAAATCCAGGTTATATCGGATCACAACCCCTTGACATATCTTACCAACAGTGCTCCTCACAGTGCTAAATTGACTAGATGGGCATTGGCCTTACAAAGGTATAATGTCAAAGTTTCTTATAGAAGGGGAAGTGCTCATGGCAATGCAGATGCACTTTCTAGACTTAAAATTTCTGAGTAAATTGTGCTTTAATCGTTATTATATGTATACGCTACAGTGGTTAGAAGAATTTGAGAAAAAAATGTAGCATGTAAAGTGTTCCTTTATATTTTTATTCTCTTTCTTGATTCCTTTTTCTGTTATTTAGTATTATTTTGTAAGTATCTATATTATGTAGGTATATTTTATATGTATGTATCGAGGAGTTATATTATCTGGGGCTCTTAGCAAAACTAAATTTTAATTTCTCTCTGAAATGCATCCATGTATTTCTTTTTGTTTTTTTTTAGTCTATTTTCAGGCGCATCGTCTTCAGACGGATGCTCTTCCGTTGGGGGGAGGAGTAAGGTTCATCTATTTCCCCGCCTACAGATAATCCCTTAGGGAATTTACAAAGGGAAGTTCGTGAGCTGCGCAAAGCTAGCTGCGCAGTAGATGATATTCCAGTTACCCTTTAAGTGTTGTGTGTGTTTGTTCGTGTCGCGTGTTTAATATTAATAATGTTTAAATTTTGTAAATAAATTAATTTCGGCCATGATTATTGCCATTTCATTTCGTGCCCAGTGTGAAAACTTTACTAGTGAGATGTAAACAAATAAATGCAAAAACAAACAGATTTCCAAGTTTCTGTTTCTGTAGGAAAAGTGAATATCAGGATGAAATAAATAATACTTTTTAATGTTTAATCTAATGCTTTAATTTATAATTTGAAACCTAATTCCCAAATATACTGTGAGAACAATACATATATAATCACTATTCTGGGAAAATAGTTGATTAATAATATATTGGCCTCAAAAAGTTAAGGTCCAACATGTTTTTCGAAGCTCACCTTAAAAAAGATGGCAGTAACAATAAAATGCATAGTTTGCATGAATGATAATAACGAACTTTAAAACCATTTATGAAAAAGCGATAGCTTCCACTTTTATTTTATAGAAAATAACATATATTTATGAGTGAGAGAAAACTATGCAAATATCAAGCTTTCGTACTTTTCCGTGTAAGTTGTGTTGATTCTCAACTGTTGTTAGCAGTTTCGGTGGCAATAGTTAATAGAGTTTAGAAAATGTCTCAGAGAAGTCGTTCACCCGATTCGTTAAGGTGGCGGGCAGTTGGATGGATGGAAATGGGATTGTCGCAGGCCAATGCTGCTAGACGTCTCAATGTGTCTCGTAGTGTGGTTCAGCGATTTTAGGATCAATACCAATCCGAAGATTCTGTGTTCAGAAGACCTGCTCCAGGCCGACCACGAGCTACACCTGCATAAGACCGTTTTCGAGCTCTTTCGGCCAGATGGAAAAGAACCTCTACTGTGCCGCAGCTCGTTCCAGACTACTTTGTAGCATCAGGAAGAAGAAGAATCTCCGCTGCTACGGTGCGAAGTCGTGTTCACAATGCAGATCACCATGCAAGACAACCAGTTATGTGTGTTCCCCTCAACGGACGACAGCTAAGGATCCGCTTAAGCTGGGCAAGAGAAATTGTTTCCTGAAGCCAGCAGCAATGGGTTTCTGTGCTGTTCACAGACGAGTCCAGATTTACATTGAGAAGGATTCCGAGCGTCTATTGATCTGAAGGGAACAGCGCACTAGATACCATCAATCCAATACAGTTGAAAGACACAGTTATAGAGGTGGTAGAATCATGGTTTGGGCAGGGATCTCGATTGGTGGTCACACTGACCTGCAGGTGTTTCATGAAGGAACTCTGACTGGTTTGAGTTATGGGGATGATATCCTTGACTCATATGTCCGCACATATGCTGGTGCTGTTGGTAATGACTTCCTTCTGAGGGGTCATAATGCATGACCTCAGATTATTGAGGAGTATCTTGAGGACCCCAGTTTGAACGAATGGAATGGCCAGCTCGATCTTCAGACCTATAGAATATCTTTGAGACTATCTTGGCAGACAGGTTGCTGCTTTAAATCCTCTTCCAAGATCGTTACATCAGCTTGAACAAAGCTTACTCTGTCTGGTCTTCGATTCCTATTCCGATGTCCGACAAATTAATAAACAGCGTGGAAAATCGATGCTGTCAATGCATTCAAGTTAGGGGTAGACACATTCCTTATTAGAACCCATTTTTGTATTGTTTCTATGACATTTTACAACTTAACACTGTGATGTTTTGTTTTCTTCAAGAATGGACTTTTCGGCAAAGATTGCTTTTTTTGTTATAAATCGTTTTTGCAATATACTTATACAAATTTCTATGACGCATTCAATAAAAACTATTTAATGCAGATATTCTCTAAATTTTTTGTTCCTACATTTATTCATTTGCAAATTAGACTAAAAAAACTGGTTGTACCTTGACTTTTTGAGGCCAGTGTAATTAAATTATAAAAATATAAAAATATTATTGTTAAGAAAAAAATACACAAAAAAAAAAATCACTAAATTTCAATACTCCAGCATCATACGTAGCAATTGAACTATGAAACACGCAATTCCACCTTTAGAAACTTTAAATCGAGTCAAATAAAAGAGCACCCAATCATGAATTTATCATACACTTCGGAAATTAGAGTTTATTTATTTCTTACCCTCAACATACTTAACAAAGTCGAATGATGAAATTTTTTTTCTTTATATATAAATAATTATTGCTCGTATCAAATGAGCCGTGGCAATTCTGTTTTGCAATCCAATAGACATCTTACAAAACAATAATGCCCATCACAGTACACCAAGTTACAATATACTACTTTATGTCGCATGTTTTTAGCGTTGTAAAGAGGTTGTTTGTCATAAGAACTGATTTCATAAATACAAAAAAAATGTCGACAGAAACTAACACAGGTTTTTAAGTTGGATTTTGTTGGAGTTTATTAACGCTAAAACCATTTCTGATTATGCACCGCCACCCATAAGGCATGTGCATACATATGATTCGTACAAATACGTAGGGTCATATTTTAATTGAAAATTCTATTCAATGTTACAATATTATATTATAGATTTTTTTAAAAAAATCTTTTGCATAGTTTCGAAACATTAAAACACAATGTACAATGCTCATATAAGAAAGAAGGAACAAATCATTTTTAAAACGGTAAAAAGATGAGACTATTGCATATAATAAAGGACGGCTAAACAGTTTTATTTTTTGTGCTTGTAATGCATAGGAATTTACAATGCATAATTATATTTAATTATAATGAAGTTAATTTCTTTATTTCCTTTCTGACACTAACACTCATATTTCAGGAAATTTAAAGCCCGGTTATTTGACCGGCTAGGATAGAAATAGGTATGTATTAAGGATTGGCATATTAAGTGTTAATATTATTCAACTGGCGTTATTTCAATTTTGCGCAAGAAACTCTGTTTCAGTGATCAGTTTGTACGAGTGTACCTGGAGTCCACGAAAGGGATCATCATTACTTACCAATGCCTTACTGCCTTGAAATACAAATGAATGATGTATGAAATATTTCATTTAAATCTCGCAATAAATTTCAAGCAATCTAGCTTTAGTTGCAGATGACTTCAGAGATCACTTCTTTGAGTGTATTTGGCTTTTCTTCTTGTGATTTATGGTAAGGATTTCGCACTTTTTCAGGTTATCTTTATAAAGTTTCAAAAAGTTAAGGCCAAAAGGTTCGATTGGTTTTCCCTGGCACTGGCTTTCGATTTGTGAGGATTAACGTAGTTTCGGCTTGGATCATCCATCTTCAAAGGCCCGAAACTTTTAATTATTTAAACTGTCTCACGTGATTTTCGGTTTTTATATTTTTTGCTTTATTTTATATCTTAACTGTTTGATATAAAATGGATTTAAGGGAAGAATGATTTTTTTAAAGGATTGCAAATTATTGACTGGATTCAGTGTGACTTTCTGTTGTAAAACGAAGCAGTCATAAACCTTTGCAGTGAAGAAAAGGCGGGTGAGTTCCACAGGAGTTGGATTTTACAAGAATCGAAATTCCTCTGCATACAAATAGCACTGAAGTGAATAGAGTATCCAGCCATGAAAGGATGCATCGGTTTGAAAGTAGCCGCTGTCCTCAACGATAGCCGGGCAGCAATCCAAAGAAGGCTCTTCCGAGCGAGGGGATCGTCTGACATGAAGAAACTCACGATTCGCGTCACGCCCTACTTTTACGGATTTCTTTTCTGAAGAGCGTGACTTGGGGCGTCCCCAACCTGCCCTTTTAAACTCTGAGAGATCTCTATACCACCCTTTTGGAGAATCACATTTTTTTTTCTATCGAAACGAAAGGATTGATCTTGAGAGCACCGAATAGGTTTAACGGGAACAAGCTTGTTGCTCGGGAAAATAAAATCCTTTGCCTTTATCCACTCTGAAATAGTTGAAAGAAATCTTTACTCGTGAGGGTTTGCTTTGAAGCAACTCGTGACAGATTCTCTCTGTTTCCTTGGCCATGTTTGATTTCCTCGAAACCGAAGTATAATTTTTTTTTTTTAAAAAATCAGGATTGTAATTTAATTTTTTAAATGAAACCAACTGATCTCACTTTATAAAAATTTAGTCTTGAGATCCTATTTAGTCATGGAAGTTTTGTGCATTTTAAAAAAAAAAAAAAAAAAAAAAAAAGCTTGTTTTTACAGTACGCTGAATCACATTTCACAGTTTTCGATAGAAAATAATGCAGGCAGTTATTTCTTTTGTGAGAGAGCAATTTCGCGCAAGTGATGGAGCTCAATGCAAAAAAGGCAAAATCTGAAGTGCAGTCTCATATTTTAGGGCTGCAGTTTGAAGGGTATCTAAAGATGAAAAGGAAAGAAGATCTGAATGAGGTGGAGCTATCGCATTTTCACATTTTCTCTTCATATTTTCAGTTCTTATCTCTGTTTATTAGGAAGTAATTGTTGGCAGATTCGCTGTTATTTTTTTCACCAAGAAGCATCTGAATAGTCAGGAAGCGAATTCAAGGGGAATTACAATTAAAAAAATGCAATTGAAGAGCAGAAAAATCTAATGCCGATTCTTACTTAACATTATAAGATTGAAAGCAAGATTGATACAAAAGGCCTATCTATTAGAAATCAATACACAAACGTTTATTGTTAGCATTGAATATTGATTTATTACGATTTTTTATTTATTTAATTTGTGTTATCTGTGTGCCTACCATAGAGCATCATTTGTATTTATGTGTTTTGTTATCCCTTGAGTACCATTTGTACTTGCTTACCATTTATTGAATTTTCGTTTACTGCATTTATTGTTACCGTTATCTTATTTACTGAAGAATCAAAGAATGTAATGCAGAATATTACTTAATTAAGAAACCTGCAGGTCTATCCTTTCAATTTTCGTGATAATCGGAATTGATTCAGTTAAGTAATTGAAATGGCTCAAATGTAAAAATAAATATTTTTTTGTGTGGTTAGATAAAAAATAATACATTATATAATTGCTTGTAATCCGTGATATATATATTATTAGAATTTCTAAATTTAAATTTTGCTAAGGAAATTTATTTTTTCAATGAGAGCGTAAATTTTACTTATTTTCATTATTTTTAAATGTGGTTTTTTTCCTTCATTTTTTAAAAATATTTATCAGTGAGGAACGATTCAATTTCGAGCCTTTAAAAAATGTATTCACCTACGAACAAAATTCTTTATGTGTTCGCACTATATTTGATTACAGGTTTTATATAATGACGATATTGTATGATGCATTTTACTAACGCCAGAATTATTCGCAAAATTGCATTTGTTCCTGATTCAAAGTGTGCAGTAAGTATGCCTGTACACTTTCATCTTTGCGACTTTTTAGACGTATGCTTCATAAATTCGTTTTGTGAGTACTTACCTCATACGCATATTGGATAGTAGACACATGAATAGAAGTTCCAAACATTTCAACATTGCTGTATGATATCTTCCCGTTCTGCCCGATCTTAAATCAATGTGGAAAGCGAGACTTTGAGCTGGCAACTTTGCCGAGGCATAGGGAATGGGCGTCTTATGCTATCCTCCTACGCGTCGGGAGCAAAATGCAACTTGTGACAGGAAAAAGAGCCGCGTTCTTCATTTTGCACATTGTTTCCTTAACTGCTGCAGCTGTTCCTGAATATAACTGCACAGTACAAACAATAATCGTAAATTGTTCTTTGGGTATTTCTTTCCAAAGATTTTTTTGAAGTACCACAGGGAATGTTACAGAATTTATGTTAAAATGCTAAATGTTTTTATTCTTTAACTTACTTTTTCACCAATAAATTATTGAAACGTGAAGTGCCGTGTATGAAATTCCAGAACAAAGCCTTCTATTTTAACTCGACACGTAATTGGCAACTGCTTATATGATTCAACTGGCCGCAGTCACGTTTACATTTTACGTGGTTAGTGTGAATGGAGAAAGTTAACTATTCAATAAGAAGAAAGAAATGAACGTATTATAATATTTTAGCACGAGAACTTTGTCTTCTGTATTAGTGTGCAAAGAAATAAGTTCACAAAACTGCAGCCTATCCAGCTTTTTCGTTACCCGGTCTGCCCTTCTATCACATTAAGCCGGATGCTCAGGAGTTTGCCGTATTATATTTTGCTACTATCGCTTGATTTAATTTCGGAAAAATGTGTATAAGCTACCTGCAAAGTCTTGTTTATACTTTTGTAAGGGAATAACTGACAGTTACTTCATGTCTTGACAAAGACGCAACTGGAGATCTTTTTCTGCTCTTAATAAGAGGCAACCTTTCCTTTCGACATGGGGATAGTTAAATATCCAAATCTCTTTCCGTCTGATTGAAATTTCAGTTTTTTGTTCAACGGAAAGTTATAAAACTTTAAACAACTTAATAAAACCCTTTCTCTCTCTGATTCCGAAAGCAGGCCATTTGTATTCTCCAGACGTAAATTCAGAGTTAAGATAAACAAACTATCCTTCATACAATGATTTAGTAATATTCAAACAAATGGTCTATTGTTTTGTTATCTCCTTCGGCCTTTCTGAATTTTAATGCTATTCCCCTCACGCAACGTTTAGACTGAACTTAAAAGTGCTGGCCTATTGCCTTCACGCTCGCCCTGCCTTTTCTAGCGATTCCCACCATAGATCTCCTTTCTGCCCCGACTCGAGTATCCTGGAAATACATATCTCTTAACTGAACAACCACATTTGCATAACTAAACTCGCTCCGTGCACGCGCATTTCGAATGCCACAGGCGAACGTGCGATGAATTCGCCGGGATCATTCATTGGAGTCATTTTCCGGGAGTTTTTTCGGATGGGATGCCTTTGATTAATTTCTCCTGCAATTTGGAGGAAAGAATGCACACCCCAGGATGAAGTCTGCTTCGCTCATCGTGTCAATCGGATTCTTTAAAGAAACGAAATGCGGAAAAGAGAAGGAAATCGGGTAAGGGCTATTAAAAGCGTTTCATCTGAAATTTGACGCAGATTTACCAATTTGATATTAGAAAGGAGCGCTTAAATTTCCTCCATATAATTGCGATCCTGAGTTTTCTTTTCTTATTTGCATAACAGCAGAGAAGCAGGCAGATTCTAACATAATGAAATGTCAACTTGCAGTGAATGCTTATCATAACTCATCCATCAATATGAATCTGTAAACTTCAAGGTTGCGGGGGACACAACTGACGCACCACCCACTATCCGGGTACTGACACGAACGATGCTTCTAAAAAAGCAAATCTCTACTTTTTATTCAGAACGTTTCTCGCATTCGCCTCGGGAAAACTTGCAGACAAAATCAATGGCTTAATTTCTTAAATTTAAAAGTAAATAAAGTTATTTTTTAGATTGTTGCAATAACTAGAGTCAACCACAACTGCGCGCACTCCTGATTGCTACCAACTCGTCGTCAGATGAAGAAATTGATAACAATATTGCTGTCTGATGTCATCTGTCAGTTGCAGCAAAATCTGTAAGACGATATCAAAACAATATTTACGCGACGCGTCATTTAAAAAATATGGTTTCTCATGTGATAACTGGCCGGGAATAGTTGATGGTGCAACGGAACTTCAAGAGTGTGTTTTATTTTTAAAAAAACCAATCTTCAATTTATTTTCAACCTTTCCGTGCAAACAGCATCTTTCTCTTATGGTTCATTTGCGATTAATTCATTCTTAAATTTGTTCCATATTTGAGATGCATCGTTCATTTAACAACGTTTACGGGCTTTAAAAAGAATTTGAAAAATCTGTCAGATTTTTTACACAGTGAATCCAAGACAATTATCTACGAGGAAACTTTCTTTTAAATTATTTTGAAAATCCCTCTTTCTTACAAGATGTATTCTCTTCGATTTTAATTACTGCCATTTTTTACAAAATTTTAGAAAAACCTACTAGTTTTTTGACACCTTATTGAACCCTCATACAAAAGAATGAATGCTAATTTGAAGAGCCATTTTCTAAGAAAAAAAATGATTCTTTTAAGGAGAATATCAAGATGAAGATTGCTCTTTTCTGTCAGAGCCTCTGCGGGACGTCGCGTGGCTGAGGAATTTTAATGCACGTTGCGAGCTCCGTTCCCGGGTTGCGCTTTGAACCAGCATTGCACAAACACTAGCCACCAGATTTGTGTTTTGGCGTCTTATTTCTCACTGATGGCGCTGACTTTTTCTCTTAGAAGGCAATTCATCTGATGCATTGGAATTAAGTTACGTTTCGATCGCAGAGGATACTTTAGTGTTCCATAATTGTTTAAAACAGCAAAATTGTCATTGCTCCCATTTATCGCGAATTTTTTCTCATAAATTTGTCTCTCTAAATTAGGCGTTAGCCATAATTCCACGTTTTTTCTCTGACAGTTTTCATATTTATTCATGAAAAATCAAAACATTTCTGAACAGGAAAAAATCGCTTAGTGATGAGATGGAGAACCATCCTTAGCTGATAGGTAGTTAGACTGAGCATCTGGGTTTGCGACGTAGAGTGGCTTAGTTTGTAACAAAAATTCAACAGAAGGTGGAGAATACAAATTTTTATTTTTAACTGAAGATGCTTTTTATCTTTCTGAATTGTTGTGAAAAATTAATCGATCATTAACATTAAAGCAAGATGGTGTTTCAGAAATATGAGGAGAAATAGTCGGAAGGGGGAGATAATTCCTAATTGCAAAGTTCCGCATCTAACATTTTAACACTTACCCTCCTTTGCATTACAACAAAACCCCTTTAAAACATCCTTATGATATGCAATTTCGTACAAAATCTCGAAACATGATATATGTTGTATTCTTTTTTATTTATTTACTTATTTTTATTTAGTCTACTCGGTATGACCCTGATTTGGATGGCAGCTTTTTTGATCATTTCAAACACCTCAGAGAGGCGCCAAGCACCTTTTCTTTTGTGTTTGTTCGTATTCAGAAAATATGCCCCTCTGCAGCTGGTCACAACTAAAACGAGGAGAGCTTATAGATTGAAAAATACTTTATTGGAAGAACGAATTAAAACTGTTTTATTTCCGTGTAAGATTCACTAAAACCTTAGTGCTTATAAAAGTTAGAGCAGCTGTCAGATAACAAAGACAACACCTGAGCTGGCACCCCCTCCTCTAACTTACACACTACACCAGCGAGAGAAAGTTTCAACCTGACGGATTTGGTGTGCTCCTGTCCTGATTACACGACAGTTCTTTGGTGAAATCGGATCTTGAAACCGAAAGCCTCCGGTTTCCACCAGGCTCCCTTGTACTTAAAGTAAGATCTACCAGAAAGAAAGATATGTGAGTCATGGCGATGCTTATTGACGTTACAGAGAAATAAAAATCAAGGAAATTAAATATGAATGGTGAATGTGTTCTCTTTTCCTATTCAATTCCGAATAGTGTCCCGTTTATTGGTAATTTCTGTTAATAATGCATTGTTCATGTACTCGCTATTTATAAAAAGAAAAATACTATATCTATAATTTCCTTTAACGCAAGTGTGCTTTTGGTCTATGTCCTTCCGGTAATCTTCTTTCCACATCGTCAAATTAAGAATGCTTCACGACATATATGTGCTGGTTTCTGCATGAGAGTGAATCATTTCATTTAGAACTGTTTTACATAACGATAAAACATATTCTCTAATAAAATAGATAAATATAGTATCCTAAAAAGCGAAAACATGCTCTTCCGTTGCAACATTTGTTGAACGAAGTCCTGCTTCCCCAGCCAGATCCTTCAGCAGATCATCCATCTTTCTCCAATGCGTCGTCCACAGCCACCTGTCTTGCAGGAGGCGCATATTAATAGTAATAAAACATGTAGCTCCCATGTCCTCCCCCCTCTCACCACCCAACAATCGTGTGCCCTGCCTCACCCCGGGATGATGAGCGATGCTGCACAGCCTCCGTCCATCAGTCGCTCCACGAGGGGATGGTGGGACCGAAGACGGTGTGGCAAATACTCGATGCGAAATTCATGCGGGAGAGCATTTTTCTTGTCTTTCGTTCGTCCACGAAAGATTAGGAAAAATCGGGATTTTGTTAGAAAAGTTCAGTTTGGGTTGAAAATAATGAATGGGTAGTTTACTCCTTCATTGAAAACAAACGGAATGAGTATGAAGTCTGTTATTTATCATACAGTTTAACTTCAACATTCACCAATACTCTAACATTTCCGACTAGGTTGTAAAGATGCTTTTCCCTAAAATATTTTGTTTATTGAAACATCTGGATTAAAGTACCAAGATTTAACTATTAATGAGTAAATCAGTTTATGTTAAAACCAAACTAAATCGAAACGAATTTAAAAAGTGAGAATGATTTGAGAGGGGATTTTAATTAGCATAAATGAATTTTTTTTGTCTTACTTAGGAGGTTAAATAAATACAATTAATCACGAATGAGTTATTCAATGTTTTATTTATGCAATAGCAAAGATGGAATATTAAAATATTCCATATTGAGGTTCCTTTTTATTTTCAATTTTGAGCATACAATTAAGGGAAGGGGATTTGTTTTGCAAAAGACGCAAATGACGAGGGCGATATTTCTTCCTTGCGCTACTTCTGATTATAAAAAATGCAAGCAAGACAATATTAAAATCTTGAAAAAGAATTCCCTGCGATATTTGGATGAGTTCCTCTCACTGCTTTTTGTGTTGTAAAAAAACCTTTTTTTGGTCTTGTATTTACTGTACAATTATTCAAAATGGCGAGGATTTATAAGAAGTATATTAGCTGTCTGTCTCACCATGTGCGCAAGAATCAAAAATGTCGACTAAATTTCATTTATCTCCAGCGTAAAAGTGTATATAGTAATATGAATGAAATTTAATTTGCTTTTATCATCAAAATTGAGTTTGAGTTGGATTTTAATGGCCCAAAAGCCAGGCATGGCTATGATGCGGCAAACACAGGGTGAGCACATAAACACATGGCAATATAAAATTACAATGAGAAGAGTTTTTAAATAGACTTAATTCGTTTTGTAAAATATGGTTCAGTATTTAAAAAAAATTTATTTTAGTTATTTTTTATTAAATAATTACAAATGTTATTTTCGTGTTCCGTTTTACAATGAAAGGAGAGGTGCAGTAGCTTCTGAGGGTGAGCACCTGGGAACAGATGTCGGACTTCTAGCGTACACATGTCACAAACTCTTCTCAAGGGGTCGACTTCCTTTATACATCTCATTAATTTATCCACAGATTGCAATTTAGATCTGGAACAGAGAAAAATGGTCCCTGACTCAGTACTCCCATTGGTAATACTCTCACCATGGAGGACAGATGTTACGTCCACCACGCACACTAAGAGTCCTCGGTTGGCGGGTTCGAACTCTCAGATCAAGAGATGTGAATCTAACGTTCTACCAACCATATTTATCAGTTACTAGCCGGCCTAATATTTACAATTACTATAAATAATTGATCAAAAACTTATACTAGCGTTGAATTTTCAATGTCAATTGAGACAACGCAAAATACGTGAATTTTCTACGCCAGTTGGGGTAACGCAATACGTATTAAAAATTTGTGATTATCTTTATTCTGAATTATTTTAAATGACTTCATGTGAATTCATAATGAATTCGTACTTCATACTTCATAATGAATTCGAAAAATCGATTAATTATCAATGTTTAATTTTAAAGGCATCAAACATTAAGAAAATAAACGGAATCGTTTGAAATAATCGACCGAAAACATGTTAAGCCTAACCTCATTAGCTTGGAGAAAAAAACAAACTGAATTCGTTATGCAATATATTATTTCGTTACTTATTTGGAGATGGGGAAAGGATTTTTGACCAGAAAGTTAACTTTTAATTAATAAATAAAAAATTAATGAATTAATATTTGAAATCCTGTATTAACATCAAATGTTGCATACTACAAGTTAAAAAAATTTACTTGAACTTTAAGGAATGAATAAAACGCATTTTATTAACGATTCAGAATAAAAAAAAAGATATATAAATATAGATATAGGGAGAGTGTGAGGTAATAGTATGAAATGTAAAAAGTTCAAATTGCTTTAGAATTTTGTATTTGGTATATATGTTTACTTTATTTAAATACTGAATATTTGTTGTAAAAAGAGTAAATTGACATATCATGTTGTGCGTTTTTATTTGATATTCAACGGTATTAGAAATATCAATGGAAAAGACAATTCAGGCTAAATATTTGGTAATTCTGAAAAATCTTGTACAGATTTCAAAAGAATGTCACCTTATCATCACATCAATAATTTATACCTATCCGATTTATCATAATAACAAAACTAATAACTGAAGGTTGGAAATAAATATGCTACTATTTTATGATGCCGAAGTTTTAATCAAAAAGCAATAGAAGTTTAAAAATGGTGCATTAAAACGCGGTGCTCAAAAATGTAGTAAGCGTAGAGAATCCTTCTTAATCTAAACAATTTAAAAATCAAGCCTACATTTCATATGAATGTCCTGCATCTCAATCAGAATTTTTCACCTAATATTTTCGCTTAATGCACTTACAATACACAACATTTTTGTCCTTATTTGGAAGAAAAAAAAGGCACAGTAGACGTTTAAATCGCGTATAGTGCGAAAGAAACGAAGAAAAATAAATGTGTTAAATAATCGAGAAACTCTTTTTTCTATTTCGGAATTCTTTAATTTTCCTTTAATTTTTAAGTGGTTTGATTAAGTTTAGATGATGACGCCTGCCCCCTCCCGGTTATGCAGAGAAGCAAGAAATCCATTAATTAAACCGAGGCGAGTGGATTAGACAAAAGGCATGCTACAACCAAAGTGTTTACAGTCAACAACTCACTTAACTGTCCCAACTGAAGCGATTCTACGAGGTGCGCATCCCGGAGCGAGACACTTAATCCTTTACTAAATGCACCGACCCACCACGCGCGTGATCCGTGCACCTGATCTTTATCTTAGGAGCTTATTTTTCCTACCTCCATCTCTGGCGGGATCGTAATTTACGACTGCACCGGGACTGCAAAAGGAAAGAGCTAACTAACATTCCCATTTGTCAGGGCACAGTTAACTCTGCCTCCGAGTGGTCGGAGGGCCAATTCATCACGGGGAGCAGGCGAGGGATTGAAATATTAATGAGGCGGGTCTCATTGCCTCGTTCCCAGGTTAACTGTCAACGCGCGGGAAGCAGCCCCCCCCCCCCTCCCGAAAGAGAATGCAAACAACTCATCCTGCTGCGGTAAATGGAGTGGGCTCTTCCCGATTAACTAGAATTTTAGGGTTAAAAATTTTGTAATTAATGATTTCATGTTACGAATGAAGTGCTGCTTCGGGTGGTGATTCCCGTGATTGAAGTCGAGGTTTGGTGAATTCGCAAGATAAAAATAAGATTCCTACACATCCTAAGTAGGAAAATAATAATTACAAATCCTAAACTTCTATGAATGTTAAAGTATTTTCTGCATTTTCATGATATGTTTATTGCAGTAGTCCTGATTTGCATGCAACGTAAACGGTGACAAGGAACACTTACTTTTCAATAATCCAAATAATATATGAAATCATTATCTCTTCTGCCAGAAAAAATTGGAAACCTTTTTTTTTTCAGAGAGAGTAAAAATATGTTACAGACCTTAGAATTTGTACAGTTTCAATTCATGAGAATTTCAGAATCAATACTTTATCATTGTTTATTGTTATTATTGGATAGTCCCAGTATTGAGAGTCATTGGGTGAATCACAAGAAATTTAAAAAGTATTTGTGCGAGAGGAAATGCAAGAAATTTTGGAACTTTCCTTAAAAACCGGGCAAGCACAAGGAATACAAGATTTTCTTCATTTTTTTAAACCAAAAGATACCAATTTTTTTCAAATATTAAAAAGATAAATGATACTCATCATAGCTTTAAAAACTAAATATTACTGACATAAAAAATAAGCGTGATTTTTAAATCGAGAAAGCTCACGCCTTTTCTTTTGTCTCTCGGGGGAGGGGAGGGGGGCTTGTAATTGAAGATTAAAGCTTCCTACGTGGTCGATTCTCTCCATCCTTGTGGGTATACGAAAAGGCTCGGTGACTACTTCCCATCCATGACGGGACGTACTTCCTTAGGGAAGGGTTGTACTGTAAACGGTGATGGCCCTTAAGCGGCATTCTAACAACCTGAGCGTCTACAGACATGGAACTTTCCCCTATCTTGCGGGCGCATAGATCGTTGGATGGCTGCTTTAGGACTCAATCACAGTTCCCGCCAGTGCTGATGCAGCGACTGTCCGGTCATTCAGCTTTATTTTGTGTCTTCGGGCGGGTCAGAGTAGTTAGTTTGTGATCCCTTTTCTTCCGCAAAAATTAGTTGGAGAGATATTTGAAAAATTGATATGGGAATGGGGACCACAATCTGTTAGAATACTAGTGAAGCGACTACAGGCGTGACTACAAAGCCCTTTTCGAAAAATGCTTTATATTCGTGAGGTTTTTGTTTATTCCCCGCTTTAACGAGTTTATTGAAAAACAGTGCTGTATCATGTAAAAATGAATCATTGAGTTGCTTTTACTTGTTTATTTCAAAACATGTTCAAAACGAACAAAAAGCCGATTTGCCATTTTCTTGGGGAAAAAAACACTGCAAAGTATATACGAAAAACAGTTTGATTCATTTAATAAAGGAATTCATTTAAATGATTTTCATTCCAAAGTTTTGAGGTTCAAAGAATTTCCGGATTTTTGGAAAGCCCTAAAAATAATTCTTTTATCATCACAAGACAATGCAGCTGAGGAAAGTAGATTTAGCTTTAATTAAGGCACATTTTTGAAATTCTGAAAGAAAATTTCGATCCATCTAAAAATTGTATAAGATACCATAGAAGTTATGCGAGTTTTTAAACGTTCCGAATTCAACTTATTTGTGGCAATTACCAAATTATCACGTTGGACGTATTAAGTGACTTTAGAAAAAAAGGGGGGGAAAAGTCCAGGGGAAAAAGAAGAGCACAGCAAATTAATTGTGTGTAAAAAATGAAACTGACGCTGAAAAATCATCAGAAGTTGCAACGAAAATGGATGTCCAAACATATGAATTGGCAAGTAGAAAAAAAAATAGTTTTGTATTTTTTTTTGTTGAGTTATCTTCAAATGTTTTTTTTATCATAATAATGTTATTTTGTGTTTTATTTCTTTCGAGTCTTTAAATTAGCGTGACATTTATCAGATAAATGTGGTAAGTGATCAATATCTTTTTTTAAATATCTTTTTAGTAGTTGTCTAACAGAGTCTTTTTATCTGAAGTCTCACACCTCAGCCCGACTTAATCAATTTTGGATTGTAATATTATTTAACTGCAAATGCAACATGATATTTATCTCAGGAACTACTTATGAATGTCAGAAACTTGTTGATGATCCAATGGATCCAACGATGGAATGAAGCTCATTATGATTCGTTCAGTGAAAGTAAGACCAATACCATTGTGATCATTAAAGAAATGTTTCAAGGGAACATTTCTATAATGATCACACTCCACAGAAAACAAACTCGAAAATAAGACAAAAACGTTAATGCACGCACTTCTTAGCAGAACAGCATCTCTTCTCATTATTTACTCTCGCAATGCACTATGGGATGCTTGCCTAATCAGGCACGCCCCTATTATCCAAAAGAGGGGACAGAGTAATGCAACTGCTACACATGTTAATAAATATTAATAAAAACGATTTTCCTTTTTTCAAAATTAAAAAGGACTTATCCGTTTACATCAAAGTTTTATACAAAATTCGGGATTATTCGGTAATGCCATGTTCGAATATACAAATTCGAAAGCTAGTTATCGTAAGAAAGAAAATATGACGTCTTGTTATGACACATAATTTATCTTCCTTCAATTTAACAGCTTTTATTACAGATAATTTACATCTCTTATAATTATGTAGCTTAATTTTGTCAATACCTTTACGAGGGAATAAATTTATTAATTTGTAAAATATATTCCTTTAATTTAAATTTAATGGTATCTCTCTTGTTTGACAACAAATGTTTTGATTCAAAATGAATTTTTATAGCTAATTTTTGTCCTTTCTGATGCGAGGAATGTGTCTGTAAAGAGAAAGGTTCCCTAACTGAATGTATTTTTAAAATCTCAATGAATGCATCTTTGCTCCAGAGATCATAATTCATCCAGCAAAAACTTTCTTCTAAGGTCAATCTTTTGAACAAAATTCCACATTTCTGCAGTTTCTTAAAAACAATTTTTAAAAAACCAAAATATATATATAAATTCCTTGCCAGATTTTTATAAAACAATAATCCTTTCCTGAGGACTTTTCGATCAACGAATCTTAGAGAACAAAAAAGATGAAGGATTGCTGCCCTTAAAATATAAAAAAAAACCCTGCACCAAAACATGCAGAGAGAGCATTTAAGGAAAATAAAAGAGAAATTTTTGATCCCGAACCGCGTAATTTCCCTTTTGCGTGATGACGTCATTGAGATAAGCGAATCAGACGCAAGATGGATGCTTCCAATTGGAAAGATTTCACATTCCAAATAGAAGTTGCAATTTTCTTCTTTTATTATAAATATTCCAGTCTCCTGATTGATATAAAATGGACGTTTCCAAAATCTGTTAGTAGAAAATAGTGCATTTTATGGGCAGTTTTGAAAAAAGTAACCGAATGGCTATTTTTATTTTTAGTGAGGCTATATCAGAAATAAGATTTGCCCACCTTTTAGGATTATTTTCTATTTTTCGTTTGCTGCTGAGCAAAAAGGATAGTAATCAGAAAATCATTTTTTATTGGAATTGAATCCTTCATTAACGCATCTCTAAAACTTAAAAGCACACACACAGTTTCATGTTGATAGGAATGGTATTTTGTTATCGATTTTCTACTCTCTTCTTTAATTTAGTTTCTTTTAATTTTCTCGCTTCCTTAATTAAAAAAAATTAACTTCATTTGGATTCCACGTAAGTGGCAACATCTGTTCTGTTGTATTGACCTTGAGAGAAAAAAATTGATTTCAAAGATCAATAAAAACCAATGATAATGAATTATAAATCAAAAACAAAATAGAACACAACAATTAAAATAAGTATAATTTAGTTTTTAGTTTACAAATAAAAGTGAGTTTATGGTAGTTAATTTGATTAATTTAATTTTTGATATTATTAATTCTTTGCACTCCGATGGTGCATCTCACTCACCCTTCCAGCCGATGCATCATCCTGACGTTTTATTTATTTATTTTTTTAATTTAATTGTTAAAAACGACTCCATAATAGTTAAGAGATGTATATTAAATTTTGAAAGAAATTAAACTTAAAAATTAGGTATATTTACTTTACATAGCAATAACAAATATTTGTATTAGGTGAATAATTTTGCATCTAATTACTTTAAGGAGTGCAAAGGGTTAAAATATTTGAAACAGTTGTGTAACGATCCAGCAAAATCTCAGTGCCAAATTGTTTTTTTAGGAAGGAAAGGACTTTCGCACTATCTAGTTACGCCATGGCTTGAAGTATTAATTTTAGATGATAAAGCATGGAAACTGCAAAAAGAAAAGTTTTATTTTGTTTCTGCCTATTTGACTTTAATCCTTAATTAAAAAACAATTTTAATACCTTTTTTTCACAAAATTCTGATTAAATCTCTAAAAGTGGGATGTATTCGGCGGCTTATTTTTAATTATGAAATGACATAACTGCGTAGAGCTGAAGAGGGAGAGCTTAGGCAGGTGGATCAAAACTTTTTATTAGCTTTGTTGCCATATCAATGTGGAAAAAAGATAAATTCTGCGAATGAAAAAAATATTCAGATAGCCTTCTGCCGAGCATAAAGGGCAGGTTCTGCCTGTTTTATTGAATTTTCTCAGTTATTCGTATTTCTGAATAAAGAAAGCAAGGTATATATTTTGAGATAAAAGCACGGATGATATGCACTCGTGAATCATACTATTAGTGTTTTGGTAGATGCCGCCATGATTCAAGTTCAAATCGACGCCTGTTAGACGCAATAACCGCAATAGCCATGATTAATAGAAGAAGTAGTCTCTTCAGTTACCTTTCAGTTCAAAGGCAAATTTATGAATAGTTTCTTCCTGCTAAACCGCATAAAACATTACAAGTTTTATTAAATGATAATATAAAAAAAATAAAACATTTTATTGACTGCCGGGAAAGAACTTGGAAACCCCTGATCGCTGATGCTGTAAATGTTATTATAAGAAATATAGTATAACATTTAATGTAATTAGCAAAAACTGAGTATTCATTGTCCACATGTATTTATTCTAATTAAACTATATTTGGAAATAAAGTATAATTTTTATATGCAAATGAATAAATAAGTAAAAAAAAGAAGATGGATAATGTATATGTCTACCGATTAAATATGTAAATTTGTTGTTAATTTTTTTTGTTGATAGTTTTTTTAAAAAAAATTACAAGAATTGCTGAAACGAAAAAAAGTCCGAAATACAAAAGTAACGTAAAATTATAAATAATGAGAGGTAATTTTTGGAGAAAATTTTAAGTAGCAATATATCAAGTATATACAAATGAAGTAGAATACTCCAAATAGGATTAGAACTTTTAGATTTCTGAATAATATATTTTATCGGGAATATATTGTTTAAAATTAAATTACTTCAAGTTTATCAAATTTAAAAACTCATAGAACTATAAAAAACACTGTATTATATTCATATTTTAATTAATATAGGTTTCTTTTGATAGGCGATTTAAACTGTGTAAATTATGTTAACGAAAGAATTAGAGTCATAGTTGAACACATTTATTAAGGTACGCATAAATAGAAGAAAGACGTAAATAGCGATTATCTGACATAGGACTTTCAAAGTAAGAAAATACCATGGCACTAACTTCGTGTAAGCGGGTCTGGTTCACGTTAAATCTGTCAGGGACAAAAGTTCTCTCTATAGTGATGGAAGTTTGGAGAAGGGGGTGTCAGCTCAAGTGTCATCCTCATCAACTGACCGAGATTCTAAATTGTGATATCTATCGCAAAATATCCCTATTGCAATTTTCAAATGGAATTAAGTTGCAACTAATCCCATTTCAACTTTTATTACTAATTATCTAAACTTAAAGTCGACCCGTGAAAATATGTACTAAATGCATAAAGCATTTATTTAAATAAATGAAAGGAAACTTTAAGACAGACTTTCACATCGCTTCAATTTCTTTCCTTAAATACAATAATAGTAATTAAAAAACCATATTTTGTTTAAATTTTAAGTAATCTTAATTATAGAAATTGCCGTTGCATTTGAACCTTCAATAAACATTTAAAAACATGTAAACTTAAGCACTCTTTAACAGTAATATCAACCCTCTCACTGCGTTATTTTTTAAATCACTATTTAAACGGTGTTGTTTGCAGATATATTTAAATATTTTTCTAAGTGAACTGATACTATATAGCTTACGATAATAATAGGATATAAAAAGAATCTGTAATCATAAAAATAAACACACTAAACGGCGAAACAAGCGGGATGCAAAAGGAAATGGACTGATTGCTAACCCACGGAAATAGTGGGATATGCAGCTGCAAGGTTAATATATACATTTACCTTTAATAGAATAAAATATTTTTTCTGTCGAATCAGCGTTAATTTCTTTCCATTTATCAAGAACCGAATCTTAAGAGAATATAAGGAAACAAACAAGATGTTAGATCAACCCTTCGATATGCTGATGAATTCACTCCCATCCTAAAAAGAAATCACACAAATTCAACCCTCAGAATAGAAGGGGGGAGTCAAAAATCCTCCATAACATCAACATCTCGTTTCTCATCAAAACCTTCCTGTCGGGGGGGGGGACTATTTCTATTTAGAAAAATCTTATCGCTGTTTTGTGTTTGAAGAAACAAAACCTATATCTTGTTCTTCTACCCTTTAGCATCCGACGAAAGAAAATTTCTCTCCTCCCCCTTAAACTGGCGCAAGCCAGTTTAAAAACCTTAATTCCCCCAATCCATTCCGCATTTGTCAACCGTAATTTATAAAAAGGTAATTTGCTACTATATAACAAACCTTTTAGTTTGTTAGATTTCAGATTGTTCTAGATCAAGGGTAGCAAACCTTTATGCATTAACGAGCCCCCCCCCCCTTTTTTTTTTCTAAAAAAGTGTTTAAGGAGGTATAGACGCCCATCAAATAAATTTTAATTGTGATTATTCTGAAAGTAATAAAACTAAATACTCACAACTCTTTATTTACTACGAAAAAATATTTTTTGCACTGTAGAGCAGTAGAAATTTTTAGTTATACGTATAGTTCAAATTTGGGTAACATTACTGTGACTTCTTTTGTAGCAGATTCGAGGGCAAATAACTTATTTTGGGAATCCAAGATGCTACTTTTGGCAGAAACATGCTGAAGTAGAGTCATTTGTCAAAAAGCTTTCCAAGTTTTTAATGTTATTCATATCTGAAAATAGACTCCCAGGTATTGGTAGACGAAAATATGCTTAAAATAGCATGAGACAACTTCTCTAAATAGTTAAATATGTCTGGAATCGAATTTCATATTTTCAATATTTCATAACTGACTTTTTTACTATATTATTGTTTGCTAATATTTTTGTTTCAATCGGTTCTAACTTTTTCCTTGTTTCAATAAATTTTTGAATTCATATTGAACTAGGCTGGAAATCAATGAATTGCATTTCAAATTCTACAATTCCCAACTAATCGAATTGGGGAAAGTTCAGATTATCAAATGAAGTTACACCAGATTATATAATAAACTTGAGAGTTTTCGATTATTCTTTGAACTGAAAATATCTGGCTGAAAATTCCTTCATTGATAAATCATTTGCTGAAATAAATTCTTCAATAACTTTTTTTTCCGTCCGGCTTCTTATGCCCATCTAAATCTTTGTTATATATATATTTCAAATTTAAGAAGTACTTGTTGCTTTTAGTAATAATATTGTTCTTAAAAAATGCAATCTGGAGTCAAAAGCGCGAAGGAAACCCATCATGACGATAATTGTTTTATTTGATTCTTGAAGATTTACGTTCAGTTCATTGAAATGTTGGCAAAAGATCTATAAAGAACATCAATTTTGAGAGCCACATAACATCCAACAACTGTGGATATTGTCAATTTTCTCAACTTTTTGTAGAAACAGTACGATTTCTGCCAGGCAGTCAACAAATTTTTGAATCACGTTCCCGCCGCTCAACCAGCGAACCTTTTTAAACATTATTAAGCCAGTATACACCGAGTTGGCTTCATCCAGCGAAACCTCAAACTTTCGCTTAATTGGAGCCTGCGACGATATGAGATTGACTATTTTCGTGACTAACGCCAATACATTGTCAAGAGATTTTAAACCACTTTTAGAATACTACGCTTGTTGGTGAATAATGCAGTAGAGTTCAAGAATTGAATATCCTGCGTCTGTTCAATGTAATGAAACCATTTCTTTGCCCTTCAAATTTGGAACTCCATAAGTTGCTGAAAAAAATCTTGAATTTTTTTCAAATAAATTTCTTTCTCAGAAAGCGATTTTTCTACAGCCGTACAGATACCTGGGCCTTTTTTTAAATGGAATGGGAAAACTCGCATTTGTCCGTGACACTTCAGAGTAAACTTTGTTATTTTAGACTAAAGTGCAAACCATTCTGATCGGCAACGTGCTCAAAATACTGTGTCCCGTACCTTCAATAGAACGCGTACCAATGGTTCGCCATCCCTTATGTAGATTCTGTCTACCCATGCATAATTGAAAATTTGTGATAAAAAAGATAAACACCATTCATTCATATACAGTAGTTGGTGGAGTCTAGTTATGAAGCAATTACTGGCTTAACCCTTCTGGAATGATTTTTACAAATGATTGACTGACGAGCAGTGGCATTATCTTCCATTCGGCTGGAAGGAGACTTGCAAGTTCTTCCACCGATTTTGGACAGTTGCTGCACAACTCGTCCTACACGTTTTCTATTGGATTCAAGTCCTGAATAAGGGGAACGTTAGTTCAGTCGTTTCTCCCCATTGTCAGCATGCCAATCCACGACAGACCTCGCAACTGAGAAGTGACATTGTCATCCTGGAAATAACAATGATTCCACCTGTAAAAATTGTAACCCAGTACGAAGCGTAGTTTTATCTAGAATACTGGAGTAGGAATCGGCGTTGAGCTCACCATGAATGGGGATCTATGGTCCAAATCCATACCACGATAAACATCCTCAAATCATAATTCCATCTCCTCCAAACTTTACTGCAAACGCGAGGGAAAAAGACGTTCTCCGTTCATATTCCAAATTGTGGCTCTGCCATCAGCCTAGTAGAGATTAAATCCTGATTCATCACTCCAGAGAACGCACTTCCATCATTTGCGGTCCCATTTTGACGTCCTTTGTTCCACCTCAATGAAGCAGCGCGGTCGGATTTTAGAACTAATTTTAGAATCGAAGTTATAAGGAAGGCAGCACGACCATGAAATCGAAGAAAATGAAGATCCTTGAGCAAGGTGCATACAGAAGTAACAGTCCCGGATGCTTGTTGGAACTCCTGGTGTATGTAGGCCATCGATTTGGTGTGGTTTTTCTGAATTTCTTTGGGCAACACTCGTCGGTTTTTCGCTCCTGGTTACTTTGGTCTGCCGGGTCGAAGAACATTTCAACAATCATCACTCACCTTCCATTTCTTAATCACAAAGGTAACCGTCAATTTTGGAGTATTTACTTCCCTAGATACATCCTTCGATGATCGGCCAAAGATCAGGGGAGCGGATATCCTCATTTGCATGAGAGGAGTTAAAATACTTATTAGTAGATAGTGTGCTAGATTATCGTTTCCTTTTAAAATTATCTCTATCCACTGAGTGAACTTAATGACGGACCACTCTACATTTTTAAAATCATTTCTACTAACCTCCTCCCCGTTAGCGAAATCCATTCCAAATCGGCATCCCTTTTTCTAAATACCCAATTGAATAATGATAATAATAAGAAAATAAATAAAGGTACGAAACATAAAAGAAAACGGGTGATAAAAGAACATAAAATTCGGGACTGAAATCTTCTGAAGAAAAGGTGCTTCGTGTTCTCAATGGAAGCCTTTTTTCGGTCACTGATCGAGAACCTATAGTGGAAAACTCGGAAGGGACCATAAATCTTAAAGCGAACACCCATATGTTCCTGAAAATCGTTAAAACGATTCCCTCAACTCTTCCCAGCGACAAATAAGAACCACTTTAAGGAGGGGTGGAGTACCTCCCTTCCCATCGCCTCTAATCGAACGCCGAATGCTGCTACCTAAGAAAAACAAGAAATAGAACAAGGAGAGGAAAAGCTGAAAACTCTTTTACGGTTTCTACTGCTATGAACGTTGTCGCTTAAATAATTTATTCGGTTCTAAGAGCGAGGCACCGCACGGGGGTCCACGAGCAGATCTTGAATAAAATATACTTCGCTGGACGGAGGAGCGGTTCTGTCTAGCAACTTGTTCTCTCATCCCTCCTTTTCTCTTCTCCCACCCCCTTTCCCGATTCTCCTCCCTCTACTGGAGAAATTAAACTTGGGAAAAGGTAATTTACCTTCAAGCGATTGCAGGTGACTCCAAAGAGTTGATAGGAAAAGAAATTGGCCAAGTAATAAAATGAAGTGAACATGGATTCCACTGACTTGCGGTCGGCCTTGCATACGTGCAAGTGACAAATGTTCAATGGACGTTTATTTTTAAAACTCCTTTTTTTTTGTATTAGATTAGATTAAGTGAAAATACTTATCAAACAATTATACCTCCTATAGCTATGCTTTTTAATACTCCACAGATCTTGGGGGGAGGATGAAACTATCTCAGTTAAGTCAGTTCGCGAGTCCGGATGAGTATGGAAACGAGGGATAGGCAATTATTTAAAAAGTATTAGATTAAAAATGCTGGATCTGTTTCTGTTTGACGTAACTTTTGAATTTTCTCGCGATACGCTTTATCATTTAAATACTTTATGACAAATTATTTCGTTTGATGTGTGATTCTTCATGAGTTTCCAACAGACGCTGTTGAATCAGACGAACGGTACACAAAATAAGTGTGATTTGTTAAGTATATTTCAAGTGGGCTATTTTAGATATCAATGTTCTTTATTTTACTGAATCAGACTGAAGGCAAACGCCGAATGGTGAGGCTCAGTCAAATCTCCAACTCCTTGTTTGAAACGAATCCGAGTCATTATCATCGAATAATGCCCGCGAATGATGTAACAAAATCCGAAAAATGGTTTTACAGATGCATGGCAGCGACATTTTTATTTAAGGGATGGAATGCGACTTACGAGTCATGAAATTTTAATTTCATTTCACGGGCAGAAAGGTTCGAGTCATATTGCCAGCTGTTTAATGATACCGTAATGCGATTTCATTTCTGTCTTTTACAAAAGTTGTAGACCCTTTCAGAATCAAATAAAATCTCTAATTAGTTGCGAATCACTTAAGTAGAAATGCTCTGCATTGCAGACGGCACTAAAATTATTCAATACAAATGATTAAATAAACATGATCAGTAATTTCAATTGTGAAAGAGTACTTTTTCTGTTCTTAAAATCTTTTTTTTTTTTTTTTTTTTTTTTTTTTGTAAATGCATTTTTCGTAAAAATGATCTGTCAATTATATAAACATTGTTCTTACTAATAAAAGTAGAAAAGTAGAAATAGATCAGTTTAGATTTTTCGATAGATCAAATTGTTTAGATTATATTTTATTATTTAAAAAGAGTTTGATATTTCTAGCTAATTTTATTATTCTGTAACCATAATTCTGAATCAGAATTTTTTTTTAATTTATTCTTTTGCGATACAAACAACCTCGCTTTAGAGAATAACAAAAAACTGATAAAGAATTCGATATTATCATTACTCATTAAAGATTTTTATTTGATTTTTAAAACTATTGAAAGATTGTACTTAAGGTCACTTTTTTATTATGTGGCTAAAAAGTAAGGATTCATATTTTTATTACATATTTTCTATTTTGCGTCTCTGTTACACGTAGCGAGATAAAACAGTGTAATTAAAGAACTATTATTACATGCAAAAGAACATCCAATGTCCAAAATGTTATTCTGCCCTGGATTCACGCAATTACCTGCTTTTCATCTAAGATTTATTTTGTGCGGATTTCAGATGCGTTAAGGAGAGAAAGAACCTCATCTTAATTATGTACCTGAGAGGTTTTAAAACAAGGCTTCAATATTGGACTTTAACGTTTCAAAAAGGACTATTCTAATTTTTGATTGGTTAATTTTCCTGGAAATTTGTCATAAGTGGTCTCAATTATTTTTCTGTTGTTGTTGTTTCTTTTTCAGTTTCTTCATCTTGACAAATAGAAGTTTGTTACTGGCCACTAAAAGTTTATAAAATAAACTCTTTTTCTTCAACAATCCATAGTTCATTTTTGCTATCATGTTTATATTCTATTCTGAACTTAAATATTTTTTTTTCTGGAAAAAACTTTTTTTAAATATTTTACCTAAAATTGTAAATAAAATTTTCTTTCGCATTTTTTTTAAAGTCCTCATATGCCAAATTAGTACAGTGAATTTAAAGTTGGATATTTTATACGAATCTCCCATTTTTTTTAGAGATTCTCCTGCTTCCTTAATGCTTTAGAATTAATATTTTCATGTTTTGTTTCTCTTTCTTGCTTTGAGGCATGCTCTTATACTCTGAAAAAGATCACGATAATTAACATCATATAACTGGTGTTCGTAAGTAATAGAGGGCACAAGAGGTCAAGGTCAAAGTCACAAAGTACAAGAGGTCATTATCACTGTACCAGCACATTACAATTTGTACAGGTTACGTTAGAACAGGCAAACCGAATGCAGGTTTATTTATTTATTTTTATTTTTTATAGCAGTTTTGAGATTCTAAAATTTAAAGTATAAATCTTCAAAACTTTTATTTTTTTACACAAGAAAAAAACCCCCACTGATGCGATAATCCCAAACATGACCTCCACGAGAAACGATGGGTTTCAAATAAATACTAAGTTGTTTCAAAATAGCATGTGTTCTTTGAAATGGTTCAACTATTCACAACTAAATGGCTACCTGTACGTATTAACAATCCAAGACACTCTATGTTCAAAATTGGTAATTTCCTCTGTAGTCTATTTATGATATTTATACCTCATCTACACGTTCCCATTTTAATTTTATCCAAAATTGTACTACATAATTACTATATGCCATTTAATATATTTAAACATTGTTTTTTGTTTTCATAAAAAAGACAGTTGCAATAGAATTCTAACTAGAGGGACTCTAAAAAAATAATTCCGAAGATGCTAATGACTATCATAACAATCCTGACAGCAGAAAATAGCCATGACGTTTATCTCAAAACATGTTGGGAGTCATATACTTCTAAAATTTTTGCAGTTATTATAATATAATAGAAAACAATCAAAAAATGTTTAATTAAAATTATTAAATCTATTGTATACACCCGTTTGAAACGTAATTAAACATTTCTTCAAATCATAAATTTTTTTAAGGTGAAAAAGTAATGAAATTTATCAGAATATCTGCGAGAGGTAACATCACGCTTCGTTACCACCAAACTCGATTTCAAACCAAAATTAATAAAGGAGCTTAAATGGGGAAAAAAAAATAAAAAATGAAAAACATGTTTTCGAAAGACGGAAATTTCTGCACTAAAACAGCTCTATAGGATTTCCAAAAATAAATACTCCGCACCGCGCACATCGGGGCGAAATTCGACGATTACAGCCGAGAAGTTTTAATAAAATTTCAATATCCGCCTTCGGAGGAGGAAGAAGTCGAACAAAAATAAAAGTTATGAGTTTAAAAAAATAAATAAAAGCGCCACCAGGCAGAAGCAAACTATCGCCGCTTTCCATCGACTTTCAGCCGGCTAATTAATAAAACTTTCCCGCGATACTGCGGCCTCTCTCAACACCTCATCGAGAAAAATTGCTTTAATTTCGCAGTTCCGGAAAACCTTAAAGTCAACTTAACCTTTTCCACTGACGCGAATTTTAATTTGAGCGGCAAACATTATCGCTTTAAAAGTCTGGCTTTTAAAGCTGTAAGCGCGCCACTAATTTGTCGAGGCATGCTTTGCAATCACTTTTCCTGCAAGCTCCCTGCAATACTCGAACGTCTTATCGGGGGGTGAAGGGGGGATATCATGAAAAATGGATTCAGAAAACTGCCATCGCGATGTTCGCTACTTGTGCGAGAAACACCCAGAGTAACTAGGGCAGCCTAATCATTTCTGTGTAAATTGTTAATGCTTCTACTAGAATCAAATTGTTTGGGAAATGTCCGTATTAAAAAAGACTATATTTGAGGAATATTTTAATTCCAATACGCCTATGCACAATTTCCAATGGCGATCACTTGCACGCACAGTAGAGCCTCGCTTTAACGGGCACGATTCTTCCGAATCTTGGTTGTAATCCGAAATTATGATCAAGAGAAATAACTGCCTCCTTAGGAATCCATTTAAATAGGACAAAGCGTTCCATTGCAAAAAATTCTTCAAAAATTTATAATAATATAATTTATTATTTATAATGCATGCTGTTTTGAACAAGAACATTGTCTAAAGATATTAGTATTTGGTTACTGTGACTTAACCTTTTGCCTTTTCTCCTCCCATAGAAATTGGCATTCCTGCAGGATGTAACTTCATCAAACATAGTTAAGTGCCAAAGGATCAACAGATGTGGATCCTTTTCCTTAATAGAGTCATTGTGTCTGGTCATTTGTTATATCCAGATGAGGAGCCACTGAGGCGTGATTTGTCGTTTCAAATAGATCCATTTGTCTTCAAGTTAAAAGAGCGTCAAGACATCCGGAATTTTTTTTCCTAATGAAGAAACTCCTCAAATAATCAATACACGAGCAATCACCAGCGACCGTCGTCATTAGGTGTTGAAACCAGGTGAATGTTGGCTGTGGTTGTAGTTAAGACGTGTTCGGGAGGTGTCAGCTAAAATAATGATTTCTCAACAGGCACTACCAGCATTGAGGAGAGACCGTCGAGGAAACTTATTGCGGAGCTGCTGTTGGGTGACGAGGAACTCAAGTTCGTCAATGATGAAATCAGAGGCGGATATTTAATGGAAATAAAATGTAGTGTTTTTGGTTTGTTTTTAATTGGAGAGGACAGCAGTGAGAGACATCGAATTGGAATTGAGAGGGGCGCCTGTGTCTGATGAAGTTGTTACTTTTTTTTTTAATGTTCCGTGTGATTCGGTTTTCTGTGTTATGATCCACCAGATAAATATCCATAAATTTCTAAAGTGGCCGCTGGAGTAGCCTTTTGGAGGTAAAAGCTTATTAACGTTTTATTTTTGTGCGATTTATTCTGGGATTTGATCGAGAAACTATTTTATGATTAAACTTTGAAATGTTGTGTAAGTTTTGCCTATAATATTAACCCAGATGAAAACAAGTTGTTTTTGTATATAGATATTTAAGGATGTAAATAAAGGAATAGTTCTGTTAAGCCACTCTCTTACTTCATCGATTTGGATAAAAATATTATAGTACACTTCAAGATGTGACGAAAATGAGCCACATTATTATCGTTAAGTGAATATGTAGCTCGCAAAGCTGCTTCCTAATTAAGATTAAATCTTCTCCACATACGATGCAATAACTTTCCGAAATTTGATTATTGTGCGTATTATTTGTACCTCTTCGTACCTCATCTCCTTTATAGCAATTGGTTATGACACAAAAGGCAGGTCCATAAGCTCTTTCGTTGTTCCGATTATGCTTTCCCATCAGTTCATCGGTGTCTTCTTCTATCCACCTCTAGCCCCATCATCAGAGACAAAACTTTTTCGTTTAATACTCACAGGCACTTGCTGAAATCCCTCGAGGTAGCGATCTACGGCGCTTTCTGGTCAAATTTATTCCATTGTAAATGTAAGGGCTCTCATCAAACAAGCGCTCGATATCGAGTCATGCCCAGCATGTGATGTCATAATTTCTAGTCTCCAAACGTTCTGCAAAAAGTCACTCGTTAAGAGCGTCGTTTTTTTTTTTGACATTTTGTTTTAGTAAGCAAGGTATGGCTGTAATTGGAGAAGAATGAATGATTTCTGAGGAGAAACTCCTGGGGCTGTTGATTATCCGGTTTCTCCACAATATTCTACAAATCTTTGGATCTGGTGAACTGCTAATTTTTTATTCATTAGAAGTCATGGAAAAAGTGCCGAATCTGTACGGAGGGTATTTGAAGAGTTCATGTTCTTATGATTATTTCAAATTAGCAATGGGAATGGATTTTCAACAGTGTTTTCTAATCTGACGCCATTCTCTCGCAATATTTTACTATTTTTTCGCTCTAGTCTCAAAGTTTTTGAGACTGAGATGGATAATTTAAAATCACAAGTCAGAATCATTTGATACTCTCGTCGTTTCAGAGATATCTCATTGGTTTACAATTCGGGCTTCACGTTTGGTATGGTATCTTTTTTTTCTCCAAATATACTTTTTATAGGTCACCACACTTTTATTCTCAATTTGAGTTTTTTTTTCTGCTTGGGCTTTGAACAACCAAAATATAACTAGCAATAACTTTTTTGTTATAAATCTGCACTGTCAATTGAAGAGGATCGAAAAAAATCCTTCTTTAGAGGCCAGTTTCCCTTAGCGTATTTAACGTATCAATATTTTAAAACAACTCTCCATTCTGCCCATAGTTCAAGAGTTATCCTTCAGCACGTAACACCTGCATTGTTTCATTCTCGTGTTTTTCGAGTCTTAACATGGCATAGTGCAACTTCTTTGAAACCTTAGTGGGACTTTATAGAGAGAAACGAAAATATATTTTAATTTCTTTTCGTGGACCAGTCGAGTTTAAAATTTGATAGAGATTTGCAATTGTTCTTTCTACACCCACTCGGGCAAGTTTTGGTTATATGTTTTTGAGTTATTGCTTGTTAACTTGTCATGTACTTTTCTATTCAATTAAATTATCTATTATGCATTGATTTTTAAAAAAGGAGAAAAATTATTATTGCTTAAAAATGTATCCCTATCTTGTTCGCATCAAGATAGGAATATGTTCACATCATAATTTGCGGTATGTATTATTATTATTATTATTATTTGCTCTTAACATCTGATTGTTTCCATTCCGCTTTTAACATTCTGTCTCTAATATAAATATTGTTGCAAATCTATAATGCTGCTTCCAAGCACGGTTAATACAATCACTGGAAAGATAGTTTCATTAATAACTCTGTTGGATGCTGATCGGATGCCGAATCAATAATCTCAAGTGTTGACTATAAACTTGGTAACCATTTGGTGAATTTGGGGACAAAATAAATAATGGTGAAAACTTCTAGAATTGTAAAAATAGAATCAGCAAAAATAGAGATATGCCTGATTGTTCCAGAACCTTCTCTGGCTGATTTTGGGAATTATGAAATGCCGGCATTTCTCCAGCCGAAAACACTAGTGTATTGACAGAATCGTGGAAAAAGATGGCAGATTTTGCAGGATCATTCCGGCGAAGTGCAGACGTTGTGTGGAGTAGAATTGGGTTATGTGCCGAGTCCTGTTGTTTATTGTAGAAGCAGCATCCAGTCGTGTGAGGAGTAGCCAGGCGTGTCGTAATGAGTCGGCCGTTGGATGCAACTGGAGCGAGGAGACAAGGGAGAATTCCAAACGTCTGAGAAGATCGCAGAGATAAACTACGAAGATTCCCACTGACTGTTAAATGCTGTCTGGCCGCTTTGTGTGTTGTGGTCGTTATTAATGCTGATTACTACTTGTGGGATACTGTTTGTTGTAGTGTGATTCTATGTATTGTCTGTTCATGTCTCAGCTGTATATTTGTTGTCTGCGTATTCTTGTTCTCTTGTTTAATAAATGCCGTTCATTACTGAAGTGTCGTTTCTTCATCTAGCAACAAATCTAAAGAGCCCCCCGCTTCATGACAATATAAACCTATCCTACGTTTGTCAATTACAAATGAAATATGATCTCACATCATACCCAATAATTATTATCAGCAGAGAGATATAGGTCAAAGTTTCTCCAGTTGGGGGGGGTGCTTCAAATGCCTCGCTTAGCAATAGGGTTTTTGATGACTATGAAGAATTCTGTGTTTAGAAAAAATATACCCACAAATGAATTTTTTTAAAAATAGCAATACAAATTTTCTCCAAGTTAAGAGTGAAGGAGGTATATTTAAAAAAGAGAGAAAGAGAGAGAGAGAGAGAGTAAAAGTGCAAGAAGTAGTTGAAACCTGAAAGTATGGTTTCACATGAATTTGGCGTAGATAAAATGAAAGCTAGGATCCAATCAGTGGTAAAAGAGAATGGAGGAATAACACAAATTTATCCTTTTATTAATTACTCATTTCTAAAATTAGTTTAGAAATGGTTTTGAATTGGTGGGAGAAAATGGTAGAACTTGGTATAAAAGAATTATTTTTATTTAAACTTAAAAGATTTTGTCCTTTTTTTTATTATGTTATTTATTAATTATATTTTTTCTAGATAAAATCCATTTTACCGAGGCTTAATAATTTTAATAATATATAGGTATTATCAATTTTCTGGGTATTTTTTGACAATTTTACAATGAATTCTTTGACGCTAAGACTTCAAAATAATATTTCCTTTTCAACCTTTCGATGCAACTGATGGGTGTAGCCTGCCATTCGAAGTGTTTTATTTTCTAGAACAAATTTTATGACGATTTACAGGAAAAAATACATACTTAATTGAGGCACGCTTAATCTAGGGAATATTGTTATGAAACTGTAAGGTTGCTTCAATGGCAGACTGTTCTGCCATAATTTTAGGGACAATTGGATTGCATGCTGATCGGTTGACGGATCAATGTTTCCCAAGATTGGCGACCAAAGGGATTATTCTAGTATACCCAAAACTTTTGGCGATAGAATTAATATAGACCCGAGTTATAGCAATACTTCAAGAACTTTCTGTACCCTGTCTCAGAAACTAAAATTAGCCCCCAAGCAGGAATCAATCAATTGTGCTGCGTTAAGCCAGCTGGCTGTAGCTTAAATCATTAGAGAGTTAAATGTTGAGCTATGTACAGAGTCGTGGAATCAAGTAATAAGGCAGCATCGACTCGTATGCTGAGTATTGAGTCGCGTAGTCGAGTCAGTAAGGATTCATCTGTTAAGCGCAGTTAAAGCGAAAAGACAGTGGATAATAGAGAAGTTTTAGGGATGTGACTAACTGTGTAAAGTCTCTCTACTTGCCAAGTTCTGCATGGCCGCTTTGTACTGCCCGATTAGCTACTAATGAACAGTACTTAATATGCTGCTATTTGTCGTTATTACTGTTGTGTACGGTCGGCATTTTTTTTGTGGCTGCGTATTTGCAAGCGCTCAATAAAGCATCTCTATTTTTTACTGAGCCTGGTGACCGTTTCGCCATATGCTCACTACAGAGAAATGGTTTGTTCTTTTCGATCTTTGTGGCTTTTGTGAATAATTTTCAGTGATAATAAGACTAAAATGTTTCTGATACTTCGAATTTCATCCATCTAGCTGTATGTATTTTGGATATATGTATATAATTATATCAATGCTGACAGAGAAAGTTTCGTTTCATGGATTTCAATTGAAGTTTAATAAAAATCAATAAATTTTTTTTAATTAATTAAAAAAATTAATAAAAAATTTTTAATGCAGTTTTGGTGTAAAAAAACCATACACCAAATTTTATTCTTCTAGTTCGTCTCATTTTCAAGTTCAAAGTAGTCATATAACAAAAAAAAAATTGAACTAAAATATGGATATCATTAAAGTTGAATGGCTGAAAGACTAAATTCCAGATAAAAAATGGAAGTAATGCAAAACATGGGGTTTCGATCGGCTGGTCGATTAAAGAGATCTTATTTGCCAAATAAATAAAATTTCAAAAAATACAATTCTATGCGTTATAAAATATTAGGATAATATAAACACTTTTTTAATTAAACTGATATCGTTCTTATCTGTCTCATTATTTCAGTTAGTTATTGCAGATGTTATAACGAAGATCTGCTGAAATAATAATGCGGTAAATATCTGCCATAATAAATAAATAAAGATGTGGTCATTTTCACAAAGTCGATAAAATAAAATGAATAGATAAACGTAAATAAACCTGTTGATTAGATTAAAAAAGTATTAAATTGTGAAACTAAAATGATCGGTTAAATAAAAGGGGGATCTCGAACGTGCATTGCCTACAATTGTCTCTTAATTGATCAATCCATTTGCCGACGTATGGAAAAATATTTACGATATCGAATCGTAAAAACTCGAGACGCTGAAAACAAAATGATGAATAAATTAAGATTCAACGCATGTCTAATGAGAATATTCACATTAAAAAAAAATTTAAAAAATGCATAATGAATGTAGGGTTGTGTTCCGTGTTGAATGCTCCATGAAAATAAGACCACAGGTTTGTCTTTTGAATATTTTAATGCACGGACAGAGGACAACACGAACATGAAGAGAAAGAACAAAAGTAAAGGGGCTAGTGGCCCTATTATCGGACATGCAACAAACAGTCTATCAACCATCAACTTCGACGCTCCCACATTCCAACTCTTAGCGTCACCCTTTTCTCCTCTCCCCCTTCTTCCGCTGACCCCCTTGCTGGTCTAGTCGTACACTCCTGCCATCTGGAGGTGGTGGATGGTGGGAGAGTGGGGTCTAGAGACTGATACTGCATGAATATGATTTACATTCAAGTTTACTGAGAATATAACACTTCAGGCTTTTACGATTTCTATTTTAATTTTTTTAAACTTAAATCCACGCTCTTAAAAATCTAATCTTTATTAATAAAACGAAATTTAGACTGCTATCGTGTTCATGTGCATGACATAAAGTTTTTTAATATCTTGTATATGAAATACAGAGAACCTATCGTAATGGCCAAAAATTCGAACTCGATACTTCGACGAATTTTCATGTTCGAAAAACACAGTTTCGGCTTTAAGCTTGCCTATATGTGAAAAAATAATTTTAAAGTTTTAAACTAGATGACTGAAATAAGATTTATTGTTTTTACACCTGTAGATTTCTATCAAATTTTGAGCAAAATACACTGGTGTGCAAAATTAAGCAACAGTGTAAGTTTTAAGGTACGCGAGTGTACTCAACACGCGTCGCTTATGGCTTAAAGAAATCACCTGGATGACTTCATTCTTGGAAAAATAACCGGAAAGTTGGAGGGAGGGACGCAGTTTGACCAGTGAAGTTCAAGAGTTCGGAATCAACAAAAGAATTGTTTCGCGCGCTTGGAGAGTCTTTTAAATCATAGGTAAAATCTGTTTAAAAGGTTAGTGGTGCCACCCTAGGGAAAAAACTGCATTGGGTCACCGATATATCGTCCGGCAGGCGAAAAAAGGCCGATAGTCAGCAAGTGCAATTTCTCAGCAGCTTGGCACAACAACAGGGCGGCAAATGTCACCGTTTACTGTGGACAGACGCCTTCAGAAAACTTACCTATTCGTAACTCTGCAACTCTTTGAAAGTTGCCGGAGGCTAAACAGTTTAGAATGCCGCAAAGAGCAGAAAAGCTGGATACTTCAGCAATGGAGGAAGAGAGGCTTTAAGGACGAGAGGCGTTTTAGTGCCACAAGAGAATTTCAAAATCATTTAATTTGGAGAGAGGTCGTGATACGGTTTCATCGCAGTAAAAACATGAACAGAGTGGTCCTGGAAATGTTGTCTGATAAGGTGATATGCTGAATAGGTTAACTGAGCTCTACATTTTTGACAGAGGTTCTGTAACTGGAGTGTGAGGGGATTATCCTACCCCACGTGCCTCTGTTCCGAGGTTCTACTCCACCAAACTTCATTTTTATGGATGGCAATGCACGGACACATCGGACTGCTGATACAAAAATACAAAATGCAAATTGCATTTTGTATTTTGTTATCTAAATTTAAATAAAACTTCTTAGGTATTTTCCTTCAATTTGCAAGTTACTTCGCAATACCTAGAGTGCAAATAATCCGATGTCTTGACATACCTTCTCTTTTTTCAAACTGAAACCTTAACTATAACTGTGCGGCCAATTCCTCGCTCGGCGCCCGCGCAACTGAAATGAATTGTGCTGCAGCGGATCAGCCCTGGAAATGATTAGCATTGATTACTAAGTGTTTCCATGGCTCCACTCTCAAACGTGCGCGGTGGCCGAAAGAAAGAATTCGTTCCATTTAATGCTCGCGAATGAAATTCGCAAATGAATACGGCTGTTTCGTGAAATTCAGAGAGGAATTCATTGTAATTAATGTGAGACGGAAGAATGTCTGCGTAAAACATTTTCTCCTTCAAGAAAAGAAAAGAAAAACTCGCGGCCTTTTTTGCTCGCTCTCTGTTATTACGAGGAGAAGAACGATTCCCTAATGATGACGAAAAACCGAGGAAGATGGAAAATTTAATTTGGATTAGAGAGGAAAGACTTTTTTTTACTCTTTTTCTTCACCCCCTCTCTTTCAACCCCTCCACCCAGTTTTCTTCCCCGACCTCCGCATGCCCCAACGGGACCACGATCACGTGTCTTAGACTTCTCTTTTCTTCGTTATTTTCCCCCCTTCCTCCGACTCACTTTTTCTCTTTTAATGTTTTCCAGCGTTGTTCCCCCCCCCCAACAGATTAATACCTTTAGGACTTAATTTTTTTTTCCTCCATTAGTTTTTTTACATGCTGTTTACGCACATTTCGACCAATATTGCAATACATGTACGGTTAATACAACTAAGAAAATCGGTTACTTCATGAAATTAGTTATAGTTTCTATCTTGATTGGATCTTAAATTCTTAAAATCTACTCCAATACTATCTTGACTGTCGAATCTCAACATCAAATCTCGGACAGAGGGCATAACAAGATGGACTAATCGATTCGATTTAAACAATTCCATAGCACCGAAATTTGGCAATGTCTTTAAATTCGAGAGTAAGGGTAATTTTTAATGCTCAACATTTTTATCCACATTAACAACCCCTTGAGAGCAAGTTTATGATTATTTTGGAACGCATCTCGTAACATGAATCGTGATAAGGGACGAAGACGATCATCAAAAATTGTAGCAGGTAGTTTAACCGTGCATCAGAATGTTCTGAGGCATAGCCGCGTTCATAATTCTGACATGGTCTACTCTAACATTTCTCATGTAAAGTTTATACGGGTTTGTTGCACTCGAATTCTCGAAATAACACTAACATTAATTTTAGGCATTACTTTTTTCATTCTTCTAACATTAGAGAGGCACTGATATTGCAATTTTCTGATGTCCTCTGCAGTTGTCATACAAATGTGTGTGTCTATTTTAATCGGCCGTACATTTATTGTGTTAATATTTCATAATTTACCTCAAAATATTTATTTTAATTATTAACATCCTGTGATCCTTAAATATATATTTTTTAAATAATTTTTCTGTGTTCAAAGTGTTGATCTAATTTTTCACATTTTTCATCCGACTGATAAGTGCTGTTTTAAATTGCATTTTACTTAATGCACAAAGAAAAAACCAACTACTTTGAGCATTCCTCCAGTACTCAGTGCCCCAAATTCCAAAAACTACGAATGTTTCATTGAATCCAGGTGTCATCACAAAGAGCGCCCTGCATTGCATAGACTTACAACAGTCACGAAATAGGAGCCTGTGGAGGGAATGGAGCCTTTTTTCTGAATCTGGCGCGCGACCCTTGGAGAGCGTTTCGCGGATTAACCTCTGGGTTCGATTATTGCCATCTCGAAGATCGAATTTGTAATTTAGACGCGTTTTCCCAGCAGATTGAAACCATAATTTGACACGAAACTAAAATTGCAGTCCCAAAACCACATGCAAAATTAACGTATTCGTCATTGCGTTCTAGAGTTACTGCTTTTACATATTTCTGAAAGTACAGATGAAACAGACGATGCCACCTGGCTATATTTGTCTAAAAACTTGACAGGAATTTACTCGAAAAATTCTAAATTTACGTGTTGAGTTTTATTAACACTCCTGGTGTTAATCTAACACTCCTGGTGTTAATTTGTATTCAAATAACCAGACTTACAGACTTTTTTAACGTTTAATGAATACCTTAATAATTTCAAGCTTCAAAATTCAGATAAATTCATGATATTGTTGTTACTTATGGCACTTGCCATGGACATATGAAATTTAAGTTATTCAGAAAAAAAAACTTTATAATCATAGAAGTGGCTAGATAATTTGTGCTTTTATTTAGCTTAATAATAATTTTATATGTATATAAATTATTAAACAATTATTCTTAAATTCGGCGTTATGTATGCATAGTGAAATTTTCATAAATTTTAATTTTAAAATGATTGCATTACTTTCCAATCAATAAAAAAATCCTCCTTATTTTGGTATTCCCACTCATTAAATACAATCCAGTCTCAAATAAAAAATACAAAAGCAAACCGGATTTTATCAAAACCGTCAGGATAACAAACACTATAACAATAAAAGAGAAAATTTTATTTCAGCTTTTGAAATGAAAATCCGTCTGACAAAGTATGTTCCGTATGTAGCGACGAAATGAAAATAAGAAATAGTTAGCTGGCGTCTAATCAAAGTTTTTATTTGTATGATGCAGTGAGATAAAATGCAATCAGTTGATTGTATTCTGTCTTGAACACCATTTCTACTTTGCCAGGGATGCAAAGGTGCTTTCAGCCACAATTTATTGCAAATTACTTTTGATTTCATTCCTTATTGCTTGGAATTTATGATTTCAATGATTTCAATAAATGAATTTTTGGGGTTTTTTTCTACGATTTAAAAATTGTTTGAGTTCTTTCTAGCTTATTAATGTTGTATTTAAAACATTAAATTTACTATAAGCTGTAGCTGCGAATAAATTCAATAATAACTGCTTTTAAAAATGCATTTTTTCAGCTTATTAAATTTTTTTTGAAAAAAAATTAAATTTAGATTTTACTCCCTCGAGCGTTGCATTTTAAATTACTTCTCGGGGAACTGAGGAAAGCGAGATTAGAAAACAGATTTCTTTCGGAATACAATTGAAATAGATTTTCCAATAGGTTACACGCCAAAATTCATATTTCTAGATAGTTGTTGTCCGCTTATTGATGTGATGTGGTTTAGAAAGGGGGCGCAAGCTCAGGTGCCGTTCTCCTCATATGACGACGGTTCAAAATAACGAAGTGTATCCCAAATAACTCTAGCGTTACTTTAAAACCGAATGTTAATAAAACTAAATTAAAACTAATCTAGATAGTTGTTTTTTTTTCAGGCAAACAGATACTCTGAACAGTTTCTTTATTTTATTTTTTATTTATTCTGAAATATGTAGATTCGTCAAAATCTGCTTTTCAAATCTTTGGCACTGCTTCATCTCTACATGAAAAATATAATTATAATAATAATTTCTTTTATTAATATAGAAATTTCAGATGTAATTGTTTAGGACATTCTTTTAGAGCAATTTTGTGATTTTAAAAAATCGCCGTCAAGCGAGAAAAATATTCTTAGTACGTAAAATCCTTCCAGAAGCAAGCCAAATCCTTAATGCTCCATCCTGAAGTTATTTTAAAATCTCAAAATTTAGGCATCGTTAGAGTTTTGCTCTCGTATCTCCCCTAAGTGTTATTTAATTCAGAAATATCACTTTTTTAAATCGCAGTGTTGCCTAAAAGTCCCGCTATTTGCGAAATCGAAGCCTATTGTATCGGTTTTAATCGTTTAATGGGCGTGCTAAAATACTTCTCTGCAGAAACCTGCTCGTTGAAATGTTGCCAAAGCCGAAAAGAAAATATTCGCAACAGATTAAACCGTGACTTCGGGCCAGTCTGGTTGTTAAATGTTCGTATGTGGGGAGCACGCGAAGCGGCCGTGCAGACATGAGCCCTAATCGCCTGTTGCCATGTCTCGCAGTAATTTGCCACATAAATGAAGGCGAAAATGAGTTCACTGTAAAATTTCGCTTGGTGATACAAATCGTCTTCGAATTCAATGAAAGTGGCAACTAGTAATTTAAATGCATCTTTCAAAGTATTTATGATATAGATCCCCCCCCCCCCATTCTTTAACCATTTCCAAGAGTTTATAAACAGGAAAGAAAAAAAATTTCAAGTAAATTTTTTCTCTCTATTAGAAAAAAACATTCCCAAAATATTAAACGGGAAGAAGGTTTTATTTTTGTTGTCGAAATTTTCCCATAAACCCAATACTTTCCCTGTAAAATATGTTGAGAATCAAATGTGAAGTGTTGAAATACTATTTCATGCAAAGTTGATTTGAGAATTAAATTGATGAAAAAGAAATATAACCGATTATATTCTCTTAAATAATTGTTGCTATCTTTTAAAAATATTTTGTCAGTTATGACAAGATTTTTTTGCAAATTTTACATTTAATGAAATCGTATTATTTTCATCTTGAAAGTCATTAACTATTAATTTTATTGTATTAATATGAAAATTATTTTTAGTTTACAATGCAATTTAAGTAGGATTTCTTTTTAATTTTCCATTCTAGAAATGATTTTTGGTAAAAATGGAATGTGCGTTCCCTTTTTTGCATTTTTTTGGGGAAAAAAAGTACATATAGAAAGTATAGTAACTTTTTTTTTATTTACCTTTTGAATTGAATATTTTCTTTACTCAGTGAACAAATGAAACAAAGTGTAGCCGGATCGATGCGATTTAACTTGGGTCACTCTAAAACTTTAGATATGTGTTAGATTTTGAATAAAATTATCTCTTAATCTGAAGAATATGATAAATATATTTAATTAAATTCCTGCTGTTGATTGTGCACGAACTTTTCATATACTATTTTCTTTAACCTTTTTCGAAGAAGTATGGAACACATAATAATTTTTGAAATCTAAAAGATATTAATGAAAAATACTTTTTAAAAATTCAATGAAACAGAACTTAAACATAATTCTAAAAATGTTGAAGGAATTTGTAAATATCTCCCCCCTCCTCCCCGACGAAGTCAATCCAACATGGTTGAAGGGACTCAAGATCTACTCTGAGGGATCCATGGCGGGGCTCTCTGTTATTGCATTTCCTCGTCGCTAGTCAATCACGTATGAAGCGATACAATAGAGCAAGAGAGTTAATAATCTGCAGGCGGGTTGGTATGCTTCCATGCAAATGATACCGGGTGGAGGGAAATTCATATGTTCCTTGTAGGGAAGTCCAGTGATAAGAATATAAGCATCGATAAGAAAAATGCTTGCAAAACAATTTCGAGCATTTCATGCTGCGCGCAGACCCTCCATCAGCAACCCTCCATCTCCAGAGCAACGGTAATGTGTGGGTTGAATTTTGGCCGAGAAACGAGTCAATGACCATATTTATCCAAAATCTTGAGATTAACATTTTACTTACTATTTATTTCACTTTACTATTTTAAATATTGCCTTTTTAAAGTGTTTTAAGATCGTAAAATATTAAGTTTGTTTAAATTTATTTAAATTAACGTCCCACTTTAGTTAAATTAACATTTGAGCTATTTTGGAACGAATTTCGTAATTTTGAGAAGCAGTCGGATGGCGAGGACGGCCCTTGAGCTGGCACCCCTCTCTAAACTTCCCAGCTACAATAGCGGAAGGATTTTTGGTCTATTTAATGCACAACAGATCCAGATTACAAGACAGTTCTTCGGTGGAATTGGGTATAGAGCATGAAACCTTCCGAATCCAAAGTCATTTGTGTAAGGTATTTCCACTAACTATCTAGTACAAAAAGCGTTATCTTGTACTATATTAGAAATTTCATTATAATCTGTTCATTTATTATTAATGAATTTTTCTGTGTTCTTGAGTATAACATGGAACAAATATTTGGTATAAATATAAGAGACGCAAATCTTATTATTAATTTTTTTTTGCTATATATCATACAGTAAAAAATTATTGAGAGCTGAAAATGCGCAGAAACCTTATATCAGTTTTTGTGTAACCTTTCGTTGCACGCAGCCATTTTTAAGGCGCTAATATATGCAGGGATTCTTTTTATCCCTGATTATTAGAAAATTGTTCCTCGTTCTTTTGGTTTAAATTTTTCAAAAAATTATAAAAAAAATCTTAATTCATGAATATCTTTTGTGCACTCATTTTTTTTTTCTTGGATTCAGAAGTGATTCTCAACTAGAAAAAAGAAATTTTCAATTCTCTCTGCTTTTGTGAATGATTTTCGGTACTACCCATTCAATTCATTTCTTCTGTACCTTATAAATAAAAAAAAAGAATATTTTATTTATAACTTACATTTATAACTTACTTATAACTTTTTTCCATAGCCACACAACCAAATTTCAGCTAAATAAACTAGCCAGCTTGATTTTTTTTCTTACTTCCTGCTTTAATAAGTTTCTTCTAATTCCTGTATGAAATTACAAAAAGTATCATCACTTGCTACAGATTCATATGAACGAACAAATGAGAAGATGCGAGGTAAAAAAAATCCCCTTAGAGGCAGGTTGACGAGTCGAAACAGTACTCGCACCACAGAAACAGAGACCGCTTTATAAATCGCGGAAACAGATTACAAAGCGGCGAAGCTTCGGCGCATCGTTCAGATTCATGATCCGCGCTATTTTCAACATCCACTCTCGGGAAGCCATGGCTCCCATTCATCTCTCATAACTATCTCCCTCACCGAGATCCCCGTCTGCATAATGGACGCTTTCCACAACGCTCAAAAACAAACCTAATTTTCCTATTCATTTGGATCTCGCACTCGATTAACTCGCCCCATTTATTAAGGGAGCGATTCGGGCCAAATCCACTCACCTTAATAAAGCTACAAATAACGTCTTTTACATCTTTAACTTTAATAGCGCCTATAAAAGTGCTTTTCCTCGCCGCGCACCCGTTGCAAATGATGTCTGACTGCGCGCTGCCACTCTTGCTGATTGGGAGCTTTCCCTCCGTGCCACCTATTATTGGGTCTTGATGGCATCGGTCTTTGTTAAGGATCGGGACACGGGATCGACACTAACGATTCGTTCGCCATCTGGCGGAAGGTATAGTCCTAATGGGAGGGGGTCGCTTTTTAACGTCTTAGACCAAGAGAGAACCCCCCCCCCCTATTCTTAGAACAAAGGTGAGGCATGTCGGCCTTAATTGCGATTGTGATTAGAAAATAATCATTTAGCCTTGTGGTTTTGGTGCTTTAATGGGGGGATCGTTGTCCAATTGTATGCAAGAACACGGTGATTAAGAAAGCGCCGCCCTTCTCCCCCTATTGGAGGTAATTGAATGGAAACAAATCATTTGGAAAATAAGTTTTGAATAAGGATACCAGTTCCGTCTTTCACTTGAAGGTTTTTAATGACTCTTCTATTTGAAAGCATCGCTTTGTGGAATTTAATATCGCATGTCTGCGAGGTGAAACGGGGTATTTATTCGTAGATTATTTGGCCTGGCTTTATTCTCGGAACTGTTTTATCTTTTGTTTATCAGAGATGGTATAGTGTTTTTTTTTTTAATTTTGCATCAAATTTGTTAAATTTATTGCAAGGAAATTTTGCTGAAAATTTTCCGTTTCCAGTGGTAACAAGATTTTTTTTATCTTCTTTATAACAAGTAAATAAAATTTGTTTCTATCAAGGTATGATACATATCAAGTTTTGAATAACGTCTTTACTAAACGATTTTCTTTTTTTTTTCATGAATAAAATTGAATTAGTTTTTAAACATACAAAGGCTAAGAATTATTCAGGATAGTGAAATGGAACGAACGTGCAAATAAATAAATAACTTTGAGGATTTACATATTTATTTTAGTTACAAATTCTTAAAATTTTTATCTTAAAAAAATTAAGAGGATGATTTGTTTCACTTATAAGCATAAATGAAATTTTAATACACCAAGAAGAGAAACAATTTTCTTTGAAGAATTAATGGTAATCTCAATCTATAAGCTGTAAACTAAAATATATAGTTAATGGTAAAGTACTCTATTATATAGAATAATACATTACAGACAATTTATTGGAAGCGCAAAATGCGAGAAAAGATTAATGATCTGAATTCCATTCATAATAGTCGAATGTTGCATATACACTTCGAAATTCCTCCCAATATTCGAAGAAAAGGTTGAATAAAACTGTTACTAATGGTTTGTCTGATCTCGCAATACGGCGGGAGGCTTCAGAATGTTTGTACATCTGCTATCACTTCATATCTCATCATAAATTACGCGCTCATATTTTGTTGAGCATTAACTAGTTAAACGCGTACCAAATGTGAAACTTTGTACTTTCTAGTATTCAAAGAGCGGAGAGAGGATCACAATGGTTAAAAAAAAATTCGAACTTGGGTATGCATCCACGTTTAATACACCTCAAAAATAGAAAAACACATTTTTGGTATTGTGGCTTACTGTCGATGACAGAGATAACTCAAAAAATGCTTTTATCTAGTGGATGAAATTTGGTGTACGATCTGTATGCAAAATTGCAGGTTATCAAATTTTAAGCAAAATTAATTCAAAGGGAATCTGTCTTGTCTGTTCGTGTAGAAAATAACACGATCTCTACAAAATGAAAAGAAATAGATAAATTTGACCAGTATATTTAACATTTACAATGCAGCCACCTATAAAATTTCCGCCTAATCCAACTGGAGATGGACTGTCTGCCAATTTGGACTTTCAGAAACACGTAAAAACGATAGCTAAAAAATCACGACTTAAATATATCAAATTTGTCATAATCATAAAAGTAAGCAAGTATGGTTTTGCATTAAATTTTGATTTCAATCGATAGGAAAAACGAGTTTAAAAAACATATTTGTTTTCCTAGAACTATCAGCGGAATCCTCGATTTAGCGCCAATGACCAAGAATATATTCAAGCCAAAAAAAAAAAAAAAAAATGCTAAATTCACGCCAAAGTTTAGTATTTCATAAATATTGTTTACCAAGACCTTGTAAAACATTCTCTGCCGCATCCAAAGTCCACAATTTTTTTGGAAGGGTTAGGGGAAGTCACCTTTTTTTGGAGAGTCTGAGAGAGTATAGAGTATGCAAGAAAATTTTGGGGAGACCTAAAGGTTTATTTTCTGCAATGGATGAGTTCTGTCAGTCCGTTGAAGTCCAGACACAAAAAATTAATAAGAAAAGAAACTTAAAAGATTAATAAAATAATTTCCGTATCTATGCAATTATTGCTCACCATTGTCTCCATCAACTGTAAAACAGCTTTGGAGGCGTCGACAGAGTGTTTGGTGTTCACTTTTGGGTGAATTTCATTGAAAATAACGTGCAACGAATTTTTTTTTTTTTTGAAATTCAGATAAAGAATTGGTATCGTTGGAATTGCGCCACTCCATAGAATTTTCGAAACATGAGTTACTCTGGTAAATATAATTAGCAGATATATTTGCAAGAACTGCTATGAATAATGCGTTACTAAGGATGCGTTTAGTAAACAAGTAATGATTTCTTATTTAATCTCGTTGAAGTTTTGAGTCACAATGAAGAATTTCTTTTTTTATATCTATCTAAACTAATCACAACGTCTATGGAACACTTTTGATTCGTATTTGAGTAGAACTGCAATGTCAACAGGACGATTCTTTCAAATATTTCTTTTAAATTCCATTGAAGTCCGGGTAATTTCATTGTTTTTAGAGTTGGTATTGTGATGAATAACATAAATGCACTTCTTTAAATATAGTTTTATACAGGATACAATGCATACTTTCACATTCCCCTGATAAATATTTTTAGGTATCATTTTTTTAAAAAAATGTTTGTATTTCTTTATAATAAAGCAAAATACAAAGTATGTATGATATATTTTACTTTGATTTTATATGTTGCTGTTTTAGAAGTAAATTTACCGATGATCTATCTGAAATATTATTTAAATTAAGATATGCAATCCTTCCTGTCGCTCAATTATATACTTTTAAATTTATCTACAAAAATTAAAGCCTTATTCTGATTTTATACTTTAAATTATTGGAATTTTTAAAATTATTTTGTTGTTGCAGATAAAATTGTAAGTAAATGACGGAAAAACATAGTAATTATAAAACCCAGGCAGCTTTTGGTGCATCGGCACAAGCGGCATTCATCTCCTCTAATCTCGCAGCTCTGTGCGTGACCGAATCTATTAAGCAAAACCACAAACGAATCCGAAATTATAATGATTCCTCTCCCTAACTGGAGCAGCCGCAAGAAATAATTTCCCAGACCGTTCAATATCTGAACAATGAAATACAACGATGTTTTCCTCCATCAATACGGTGCTTTCATGGTTACAGTTTAATATCGAAACTGCTTTCCCCGTCGCGCTGTGACGTCATTCATCACACATATACCTAAGAGCGGGAAAAAGAAAGACCGAAGGAGAGAAAGAGAGAGGGAGAGAAAAAAAAGGAACGTCGATCCGTAAGAAATAAAATCGGGTCTCCCTCTATAAAAAATACCTCTAATTCCCCTCTTCCGTCCCAATCTGTGCTCTATCATCCGACCCGAGAGCTAAAGGAAATCGATTCAAGATGGCTGCTCTTAACTGTAACCATCGGCGACACGCTTACCCTCGACCGCCCAGTCAGGCGACTGCGCGCGGGAAACTAACTTCGCTGGAACAACTTCGTTCGTTCGTTCTTTCCTTCATTTTTTTTTCAAACGTTTGAAGCTCGTTGAAATTTTTGCGACGATATTTCTTTTCTTGCTTCTTTTGTCGATTTTTTATTCGCCACCGTATTTCTAACCACTGTTATTGTTATTTTGTGAGGTGAAAAATATTATTCCTTGGGGAGTTCCTCTTTTGAAAAGGGTTGAGCAATTTTCTTTCTTCCTGAGAGCTTAATTCTCCTTTAAAATTTTCTTTCCTTATATATATATATATATATCAGTGGAGTCTAGGTGTTACAAGAGCTAGTCAGAGGAAAAGTTTGGGATCCGCCTCTCACCCCTTCCACTTCAATCATTTTTTCCCCGATATTTTTCTTCTTTTCTTTTCTTTTTTTCTGCAACAGACAAATTTGAGGCGGATACTTTCTTGAAGCGGAGAGTTTTGATTACGCTTTTTTTATTTTAAAAATTTATAGAACCGGTAGTTCAGGTAGAAGGTGGGAACGTTAAAGATTCATCTAAACTTTCCTCGATTCTTATGCCTACTAGAAAAAATTCTGAGGATTTTAAATTCAGTTTGTGTTACCTACAAGTTCTTATATACCTTAACTTGTTTCACGTGCGTAAAAGTGGAATTTCGTGATTTTTCTTTTTCTACTTCATATACAAAGAGATCTTAAATTTTGATGGATTACATACTCCAAAAGACACTACAGTCTTTGAACCTAATCAGAATTACCGATTTCCAAAAATATTGCAATATCTTGTCATCATCCAGCAGATTTACAGCAAGCTTAATAATAAGAGAATTTTTTTTCCGAAGAAGTGTTATGTCTCTAAATTCTAAATCTGTGGGAATTTCGATCGATTGGAGGTATATAAGGCTGTTCGGGAAATAAAATAAGTGTCATAATAATCTGTCTCTGGTTTCTTATCTTGCACTTTGAATTTTTTCAGCTTATTTTAAAGTTTATTTGCCCGTAGGATTTGTAAATTAATTTTAGAACATGGAATTTCTGATGACTTTTGATTAAAAGAACGCAGCTTTAAAATTAAATTTGAATTGGAATCACTATTTTTTGCAAACAATACCATGCTGGAGTGGTAAGAGTTGAAGAAATCTGCAAGTTTCGCTTGTTGTTGCTGCATAACGAAAAAATGTTTCTTATTTATGTTTTATAAGCTTCTATGAAAAGAAGAAAAAAGAATTTGTGTTAGTATTCTGCCGACTTTTACATATACTGTCCCAATATGTCCGGTTTTTTGTTTAGTTATATTAACGTCTCGTTTTAAAACCGCACCAGGGCTATTTTGGGCCATTTTTCGCAATTTCGAACCTCGGTCAGATAACGAGAATGACATCTGATCTGGAAACATCTCTCCAAACTTCCACATTATCCCATCGTGGGAGACATTTGGAAACGGAAGACCTTCGGAAACAGGGTTTCAGGCTCGAGATCCGAACCCATCGAAAAGCCGTCATGCAAGGGTTAAGTCCATCCTAGTTAAAGGTCCTGCAGCTGGTGTGGTGTGGAAGTTTGGAAAGGGATACTAAAACAGGTGTCATTGGGCTCATCTGACTACGGTTCAAAATTAAGAGGCCCTTCCTAAAATAATCCTAAAATTAGGAGTCAATATAACAAAACTAAAAAACAACTACTAAAATTAGAATAGATTGTATATAAAATTCGTTATAGATTTAGAATTCAGATGATAAAAACACTTAAGAAATTTCATTGAGATATTGAGTGAAATACACAATTATAAACAGGCCGTCAGATGGTCTAATCAATGATAAATGCAGTCTAATTATCGCTTCAGTTTCGGCAACTGTTCAAAATTCCCTTCGTCTAATTTCTGAGATATAGTAGTCATACGAAAGGCCAAATTTTATTCTTCTACTTAACTACATTTTTAGGATTCGGTGCTCCCCAGCATTATGCGCTGACAGTTATCTTGCAGCGGACACACTTTCTTGTGTACGATGTATAAAGTATTGCAATCTTTAAAAAACTTACAATTCAGATTTTGAGGAAACTCCTTGATTTTTTACCTGAGTTCAAAAAATAAGCATTTGGCATTATGTCTCTACATACGCTTGTTTATTACAAAGGTTAAAAAAAAACTCCTTGAGCTAGACGGCTGAAATTTGGTATATAATCATTGCGCTAAATTTTTAGATTTCAATCACATTTTAAGCAAATTTCCTGCCATCTTTCCATCCGACTGCTCGAATATAAGAACATAATAACTGCAAAAGCACCCGTTTAGTTATCGCGGGTTTTTTTTTCTTTTTGAAAGGGTAGAACTTCCAAATTTTTTAAAAATTAGAACTTTGGGCAATTTAATACAAGCCAAAAATTACTTTAAAAGTGACAACATTAAAAAAACAGAATAAAAAGAATGTCCATTATTTTCCAAGGACTTGCTTAAAATCCACAGGTACTCAAACATAATAATTAGAATATTTTCATTCAGTGTCAAAAGCAACGTTTCCGTAAAAATTCTAATTTGAAATATCTATCTGTATTTTTGACATGTAAATCATGTGTTGTAATTTATTTGATTAGCAGCTGTGGTTTAAGTTTTTAAGTGGTTTAATTTGATTTAATTTTATAACTGTTTTAAAACTATTATATATAATTAAAAATTAATTTTCTTTTGCCATCTAAATAGTAGAGGTTGACGCCAAAATTTTGAACTTGCGTGCTTGAAAACTTAAATACCTCCTCTATATCTATATTTCACATATCAGAAAGAGACAAGTATAATATAATACCTCCTCCCCTACCAAAAAAACGCAATAAAAAAGGTTCTGTGCAATTATGATATTATAAAATCAATTAACCCTTCGATTTAAATATTAAATATTAATTTAAATATTAAATTGAAATAAGTAATTGAAAGAACAGAACATTCGTTCACATAATTCATGCAAAAGTGGGGTTAAAATTGGGTGAACATCGCAGTCATAGGAGAAACGCACCTCACCACACTGAGTGGCACAGTTTACGTCATCTGCAATTCACATTTTTGATTACGCTGTAATGTTTTATTTGCACTGTACGTTAACGTTTCGGGTGAGAGAAGTGTCACATTATTCAGTTTTTAGTTTCATAGCGCGCATGGCCTTGATGAGTATAAGATGTGTCCGTCCAGACATGTGACGGTCTTAACAACACATCAAATATGATGATGTCCCAAACTAATTAACCTAAGCTGTGGTAGAATATATAATGCATGTCTTGTCAGATGGTTTAAGGGATAAAAATATATGTTATTTGAAGTTCACTTTAAATGCAAATACATTAAAAGTTTTATTTTCTTCTCAGTTACAACTTATCTATTCCTGCTTACAAATTCTGATCACTGAATTCAGATTGAAAAAAATAGTTTAGTTTTATTATATTAACGCCCCGTTTTTAAAGCAACATTAGGTTATTTTGAGACGCAACTCATAAGTTTGAGCCGCGGTCAGGTGATGGAAATGTCATCTGAGTTGGCATCCTCTCTCCTAAATTCCCCATCAAACCAGTGGAGGACGTTTGTTTCCGACGGATTCAATTCACACCAAACCTTATACGACGGCTCCTCGGTGGAATCGGGCATCGAATCTGAAACCCTAAGGCTCACAAGCCTAGACCTCATCACCAGGTCAGCGCGGTCGATCATCTTACGGAGGAAAAAAAATTGTAACAGCACGAGCGAAGCAGTAGATTTAAACATTAAAGAAATCTTTCTGAGTTGCTGTTGCTGAAACAGAAATTGGGACTTGCGCATCCGTTAATAAAGCTTATCAAAGGATATATTTTAAACTCCACCTAGAGTAACAGATTTCAGTTTTAGAATCGAAAATGAAAACCGAATGCAGCATAGAAAAACGAAAGGGAAGACATTGACAGATCTCCGATATCTGAATTTCTGTGATTACAGAAAGTATCATTGGGTAACTAACTCCTTTTTTCCCCCTCCACATTCCTTCGGCATGAGAGTTAATGTTTTTTTTCAGACATTTTGAGCTGCAACCGGAACATATTTCTATTTGCAGGTAAAACGTGATTTAGAACTGCCCAACCCTGTTGTTGAAGGATGCACCTGAAAAAAAATATTTTTATATTACTTGCTTAAGAGGGTAGAAATCTCAATAATGAAATGCCAATGAATATTTTAATAAAAATTTTTGGAAAGAATTATAGGAAATTCTGCATTTCTACCTTCTTAATGCTTACTTATTAGTGAAAAATATTATTTTTGTTAGTTTAGTAAAATTGTTTTTGTACTACAATGCCAACAACAACAAAAACCCCTGAAAGTCTTGAATTTTTTTTGAAAATTTGAAATATAACAACAGCAAATTGCACTTTATACTCATCATTCCTATCCTTTTTAATTCTATTATTATGAATTCTACCTTTTGTTAGTTTCGAGTCGATTTCACGATCTCCAAGTCTACTAAATAGCAAACAAATGGAAAGGAAAATATTTACTGCACCTCCCTGTGCCAAATTTGCATTCTGAGCCCAAGAAGCATTTCCGGAAAAGCATTCAACTAACCTAAATTGAAAAACATTTTTCTTGGGCTAAGCGCATTAATATCTATACCGTCCTCTTCAAGGGTGCTTCTGCTCATTCCTGGGGCTATTTGCATAAAGTTCTTCACCCCCTCCAATTAACCCATTTTTCTTTCCCCGTTCACTGCCAGAATAATGAAATTAAAAATTATTAATCGTGCTATTCTGCTCCGCAAACTTCCCTTTTGGACATTTTTTCCCCTTCTATAGGGGCTCTCTACTTCGGGGATTGTTTTCAGGAGTTATGGCGGAGAGATAATTTGGCTGTTAAATGAAGAAGGATTTATTCCCAACTGCTTCATACATATGCGAGTCGTTTGAAAGGCAAAGTTGAGCATTTCTTGCTCATATGCGTCTTGTTGTGAAAAGACGGAGACATGTTTATTCCTCCTTAGAAAAGTAGATGGGAAACTAGACAGTGGTGTGGAAAAAATAGCGCGATTCACACTACCCCCTCCCACCAGAATTCATTTCGGATTGAAAAAAGGCTAACAGCAAAAGGACGGCATTATCTTTTAGAAACTGTCATCATATTTAGCTTTTAAAAACTTACAAATAATCATTAAAAATTTTCCTTCATAGCAGCCCTAAAACTAGTGTCTGGAACATATGTTGTAACATTTTGGCCGGGGGCTACTGGTGAGTTGGGCCGAAGACAAACTCAGGTCTTGTAATAAAACTCTATTTATTTCCAGCTATAATACATATATATTTCGCAGAGGTTCACCTTCTTGATTAATGATTTTACAAGCACGTTAGTAATTCAGTTCAGAGTCCCCCTAGGGAAAGGTGTTGTGCTTCAGATAAGTAAAGGAGTCTCTCTCGGAGGTGAACAGATATGATTGAGTTCTGGAAACTCTCGCAAGATTCAGCCTCAGATTCGGGATTCTCTTCTCGTCAATTTACCTGCTGTATTTACTGGAACGTAAGATGATGAACTGGCTGGAAGAGCAACTTAGAAGACATAACACCTCGCCATGCCCCTGCAACTATGATCTCTGGGATCATTCAAACAGAACTTAGAAGACAGCTGTTAAACTAATTGGGGGTTTCCCCAAAGCTCGAAGGAGCCTTCACACTTCAGTATAGACGTTGAATGGTTCAAAAGTTCCGATGAACTATACGTGGGCTTAGCTACAGGGCGCGGCTACCTACATCTTTCAAAATTCTCTCCTGAGAATATTACACAGAATTCCAAGCTGAATTCTAGCTCCAGTCACCAGCTTTCACTTCGTCAGTCGGCTCCCTCTCGGCTCCCCTTTTTATTCGGTTGGCAAATGATCAATCAGGATAATTCTCAACTTTCATTGGATAATCTGACCTAATCTATCTTTCCAATCTCAAGAGAGGGGAAAATGGCGACTAGCAAAGAAACGTATTGACTCCGTCTTGTCTGCTGCCTTTTCTCAAGAAGAACGGAATGCCATCTGCCCATGGTCCCCATTGCATTGGCTTGAAGAACGAGCGTCTTTTATCTATGGACAGGTACACATCTGTTTCTTTCCCTTGCTGTTTGTTCCAACAAATGTTCAGTTCAGTAAAGACCTCACAAGTCGCCCAGACGCATTAGTTTGACCGTTGTACTTAAATTTGAATACCAGGTGTCTGTATTCTTCGCATTTTACAAATTCCTCCGCTATTTGTGGTTGCTTTCCCGTGGGAACGTAGTTTGCTATATTCCTGGGTGTCGCTTATCTGAAGACGTCACAATCTATATTTGAGTTACATCATTATGTTTACCTATTGAATAGCCAGAAAAAAAAATTTTGATCTCTAATTCAATGTATGCTTAGAATGCCGTTATCTGTGATCATGAGAATAGAAAGGCAACACGTAACTCTGGAAGATTCCGACGTAGAGGCTCTTTCCGCTTGATGTGTAGATCGAAAAGGGCCTACGGATTTTCACGGGAATTAAAAGTATGGAGGCCACTTCACATGGACAATTTTTGACACATGGAATGCAGTATTATTCTGTGTCATCATTCGCAGAATACATAGTTGCTATGTAAGGGTGTATTTGGTCAGTAACGATGGATACATGTACAGAGATACAGATTGTATTTTCTGCAGACCTTAATGGATTTTAATCACGCCAAGAAAACCTGTCTAAGTCAACCACACTAGCCCCTCCTTGTTGACTCGCGACAATGGCTTCTAATGTCGCTCGCCAGGGCCCATCAATCCAATGCAGCAGGAAATGGCATTCATCTGAAAAAGCAACCTTTTGATCAATTTTCATATGTACAACGTTGTACTGTAATGCTAATACATTGCGTTTCTCTTAATGTCAACATGGGTGTTGAAATCAGACGTCAGCTGAAGATACCAATAGCCTTTCGTTGCATTGCAGATTCATTTGGGCTGCCAATATACTGTCAAAAGCGTCGTCTTTGAACTTCAAATTTCATGCGACGCAGTCAGGTCTTTAGCGGCACTTGGCGTCACACGAGTTTCATGCCTGTATTGCCTATCATCTTGCTTCTTCTAGTTGTTGCACACACTCACTGCGTTGCCACGGGTCACGACCTTCGTAATACAAGGCCTCACAACTCGTTTGTGACGTCACACGGAGAAGATGGTTGACTGCCGTTAGCTGAATCCTTCTCTCTTCCTTGATGTTTATGCATTGTTTAAACTCACTAATAATTACTTAAATTAATTACTTTTATTTCATTAAATAACTTATTCTTCCTAATGTTAAGACATTTTTCTTGCATAAAATTCAAAATGATTTATTTCCCCCGCAGTGTCAATAAAGGAAACAGCATGGTAGAAAATCTTGGGGTCCTCCATAGCTTATTGACCATTTAATAACATTCAAATTTTATAAGATTTGAATCAATATTTATGAATTAGATATAAACATAGAAGTATTATTATTTGTTTTCATCTTGTTTTAATGGAATTTTTTTATTAAAATTGATAAAAAATCATTTGATCTTTTTCCTAAAAATGTTTTTAAAAGCATAAAATTAATCATTAAGACATTTTTAAAGTTTTAGATGATTTTGTTATTGTAGTGTCAGGTGATACATGCATTTTATATAAGGTAAAATAATTTTTTACTTTCAAATAACTTAAGAGGTTTCAAATGTTATATTTATGTATTTAATATAAAATTTAAATTTTCCACCAAGTAATTCTGTTGATCAAAAATATTTACTTTAGAAGATTTGTTTTTTCTTCTAAAGTATACACATTAATAGTTCATAACAATTTAATAAACCAGACTTTATTATATCTGAATTTACCAGAAAAAATAAAAGAAAATACAAATGAAAAAAATCGCGCACTATTAGAATCATAATATTTTATTTTCAGAAGGACAATAACTAAATACACTTGTTTTCAACACTTTATTATAAATTTCATACAGACAAATGAAAGTAAATATATTAAATAAAGTTAAAATACATAATTATTCATAAAGTTGATTACACTATTAAAAATCAATTATGATAAAAGTCAACTAATAATTTTAACTATTACTGGCTATGCTTGAAAAATATTAAATATTTTTATCATCCCTCCTCTGTTTCATGTTAGCGATTTAGATTTTTTAACTTTCTTTTTTCTACTTTCTTTACAACTTTGTTTTTGTTTTTTTCCCCTAAACTGAAACTTTAGCTAAATTATTATTTTTTCTTAACATAATTATTTAAAAATATATTTGTGGAACACCAAACAACTTTCCAGGTAATAGAATTGAACATATGAGCTTCTAAATTGAAAGAAATTATTAAAGAATGATTTACCTTAGGAGATTCAGAAGTGTCTAGACAAATAAAAATTGTGTTTGCTTTTTGTATGACACTCCATGTAATTGATTTAAAGTCTTTGAATTTTAAAATTAAGTAAGAAAAATTAATTTTTTTGTCTCCTTTTTTTAACTATTCCTAGAGACTGCTAGTTAAAACTGCTTTTAAATTTCCCATATATTTACGTGTTGCCCTATCCAATGGAGTTGCTCTTCTTGCTTTTAAATTCGAGGAAAAGTAAAAGGGTAAATTAGGGGAAATTGTCGGCACAGCACCAGGTACAAGCCTAGAAAACAAACATTAATTTCTTGAAATAAAATCACAAACATAATAGATGTTTTTTAAATACTTAAACTGAAAGTTGGCGTATATTGGACAGTATTAAATAAAATCTTATGGAGTATTCTATAGCAAAACTTTAAATCAACAAATATTCATTCATCCAAAACAAATAGTTCAACATTATGTTGGAATACCTGAAGTAATTATTTGTAATACTACTCAAATAATCCAATATTCTACATGAATTAATCAATCGATTTAAAAGGTGTAAAAAATAGGTTTTGAAACAGTAACTTATTATTTTTTTAAAGTTTCAGATATTTTGTGAAAGTTTCATTCATTTACAATTAAAGGCTATGCATAAGTAATGATTTTTAAAAATAACAATAAATATTAACTGTTTTATACATAATCTACTGATTTATAGAAAATTAAAAACTACTTTTTTTAAAAGCATATGTAGGATTGCAATTCATATAGTTTCTACAGTTATTTCTAACTTTACATAATATTCTTAAACAATACACACACACACACACACACACATATATATATATACAATTAAAAATTGTTTTATTATTAATTAAATGATTTATACTTTTTATAAGTGCATAATAACATTAAATTACTTAAATACCTCGTAAGATTTTAGTAATAATTATTAAAAATTTCTAATAAATTTTCCTTTTATACTCCAATGGTACTTGAATAAGTTATCCTGTACTTTCATTAAATGCTTCTCTAACTGTCAAAAACTTATTTTCTTGAAAATTCTTAGCACAAACATACATATACAAAACAAAATGAAGCCAAAATCATATTATGTTTATATGAAGTATAGCAAAAAATATACAGAAACAAAACATTTTAAATATTAAAACAAAATGAAAAAAAGACTATGAGAGGTAACAATAACACAAAGAGAATTTTTATTTAGCTCAAGCAAACTATATCAAAGTAATTGGAAGTATAAGCAACTAAATGTAGAGCAAACAAAAAGGACAGAATATAAATGGAAATTGGCATAATTTTAAATGTTTCGCTGTTCAAAAAAATTAATTAACAAAAAATGTACGAAAAAATCAACTTACCTTACTATATTTAGCTGGAACGAAATTGTCCCGCTATATTGCAGAGATCAATGCTCTTTTAGTGTTACCATCACTTGGAAAGGAAAATACAATAACACAGGGGCTATTTTTTGTGTAATTACTTTCACAATTGGGAACGCAGCAAGCACTAGGCATCTCTTTTGCGATAAATTAAAATTAATATGAAAAAAAATAATAAAACTTTCAAACAAAACCAATAATACTGAAAGCGCTTCAAAACAACTACGACTATCCGCACCCTTCTACACTACTTGCCTTCAGAATTCTTCGAGAGAGTTCATCCAAACTCGTGACGTCACGGGGTGAAAGCTATGGGAGTTGTGAGGCCTTGTATTACAAAAGTCGTGCATGGGTATGCAGCACCAAGTTCGGGCTTCAGAAACAGTGTCACCTCGTGCTTTATATTGGACTCTTCTCAGTATCCGTTAAACCACCCGGATTACCGTTTATGGAAACTGCAGCTTGAGAATATGCATTTTCAAACCACCATTATTGATGCTATCCAACAAACAGCTTTCTCAGATTCTTGATTGATTCCTTTCTGAGATCCTTGATCTTATATTTTTTTTACCTTGTAATTGGCCGCAACCGCGTTTATATCAACCTGCATGATCGTTTTAATTTTGTAATTCCTCTATCTTGCGGACGTGAAAACCGAGAGGGTGAAGGAAGTGTCTTCTTTATTTACAAAATATTCAGCTGAAAATAAGATGTTTCACACCTGAATAATGGGTTTTATGCCCACTTCCCTTTAGCGCATCTGTTTACGTTTTAAGAAGATCAAAAATAATCACCCTTTGATTTTTTTTTTCTTGCCCACATCTATATAAATGTTAAGATCTTGGTGATGATACAGATCATTCCATGTTCAAATTTCGATACCAGGAAAGAAACATCGTGCATATAAGATTTAATGCGCGATTTACATAAAACTGATAGCCTAATGATGCGCAAATTCAGGTTGGAGGTACAGAAACTACTGAAATTTTCTACTGAATTCTGAACTGATACTTCTACAGAAATTTTAGGTTCGAAAACGACTTTTAATTATGAGATCTTACTTGTTCACTTATAATTTTGAGGATATTATTAAACTTCGAACAAACTGAAAGTTTTTAAAGATGACGTTTGGTGGACATTTATTTTAGTTATGCAAATATAATGTTTCATCCTCGTCCAACAAAAATGCATCAAAATTATTTTATCCATTCAATGATGTGTCCATATTCTTGTCGTTTACTTTTTTGTTATGTTATTGGAGGAGCACTATAACAAAGACAGACAGACAAGAAACACAGAATTTTGGCAACCTTACCTAAAAACCTTAGAAGTTTTTGAATAATGTAATGAATTAAACTATAACTAATTTTTTTTCTTTATCTTCCACAAATTAAAAAGAAATAATATTCATATTTGTCATAAGAAAAGGACGCTTAAAATGGCCCACTGCTAAAAAATAAATCATTCGACTGCTTGTATGCGATAAATAATCGCTGTAATTGAAAACTAAGTCATATTTTCTATTCAATGGAGTAACGACACCAAAAAAATAGAGAATGTAAATACGAAATATAGTAGCATGTATAAAGAAATATTTTTGTAGAAAAATTTCTAAGTTGAGCTTTAAAGATTTCAGGACCTCAAAAATCAATTTCTTTTTAAAACATTTCTTCAAAATTACTGATTGTAGTAAAGTTTTTGGAACAGTTATAAAATTTGAGTAATCAACAGGAGTGATTATTGCTGATCTCCAAACCTTTCTAGCTTAGTCTCTAATACAAGCTTATCTCAGAGAACGTCTGGCATGCCCTTATCGAAGAATAGTCATGAAATGTTAATCCCTTGCTTTAAATGGGCATTTTCACTGAATCTATCATATGATCCTTGGCAAGTGTTTTCATAATTATTTCCTGGGATATTATCCGAAAATTGAATCTATGTTTTAGTTGTATTATTCAGAACACATTGAAAACAAAATTTGACACAAAACTATAAATGTGGTAAAATCAAACACCAATTTTTATATATTGTCGCCTGTGTTCTTTTCTTTCAGCCACTGCGTTTGAATGCATTGCTTTTAAAAGTAGACGGAGGAAGATCCACTTCTTGTTGAATTTGAATGAAAATTAGAAAGATGGCAAAACTATAAAGGTTAAATCTATTCACCGAATTTCATCCATCTAGCTCTTTTCGCTTTGTTATTTTAGTGCTCACTTATATTCGAACAGCCAGAGAGACACATTTTTCCTCCGTTTAGAATTTTGCTCTAAATTTGATTAAAATATACAAATACACTCCATATTCCAAATTTCATTAATGTAACTCAACATGCTTTTGTATTATCTTTGTTACAAGTGAAATGGTGGATAGGCAGATGGACTTAATGGCAAAAATGTATTTTTTCGAATTCAGGATGTTCTAAAACTTGGACATTAATCAAAATTCGTCTTCGCATTTTTTAACGAATACTGTAATTTTTCTGTATTTCGTATATAAAAAGTTAAAAAGAATATAGGATAAGATGATAGTTGACAAAGATTCGAAATTAATTAATTAGTCAAAAAATATTGCCATCTTGTGTAATTTCAACCTTATCTGATTTAACTCTTTGGAGTTTTTAATAACTTTGTGGTGATACTATGGTTGAAGATTAGATGCCGACTTTCTTATAAAGAAACAAGGATTGAGAAAATTTACACAGAATTATTCTTTTAACATTTTCAAGTGAATAAATTAAAAAATACTTTAAAAAATAGTCATGGCATTTCCACTATTATACATTGATCAACAGAGGGAAAGAATAAAAAAAAGTCATGGCATTTCCACTATTATACATTGATCAACAGAGGGAAAGAACATCGTTAAAAATTCACTGAAGAAAGGCGTCTAACAGTAAAAGAACTTTTATTAAATCATTTGAAATTCAAAAAGAAATTATGCACCTTAAGTTGCGATGGAAAATTTAAATTTATAAAGAAAAAAATTATGCATGAAAAAAAAATCCAGTACTAAACTTTTTTATTTTGGTAAGAAAGCGAAGAAAAAGTAAAATAAATGAAAAGCGCACCAGCAGCTCATGGTACGCGCTCTCCGCAAATGTGAACAGATTTTAAAGAGAATCTTTAATGAGCGTTTTAATTTCATCAAAGCGCGCCGAGCCACACCGGACGGTCCTGAACCTTGCGACAATCGCTCGCTTCTGAAAAGGAGGGGGTCAGAGACAACTTCAAAGGCGGGCCGAAAGCGGTGGAGGGGTGAGAAGGAGGGGGCGTGCTCCTAAGTATTTGGACTCCTGAAGAGCATAATCGTTGGCACTTAAAACTCATTACTCCTGTTCTTAGTTTCGGCGGGCTAAATCCTACTTAAAGAAGAGAGAACTTTTTCGCAAACCGCATCGTTTGCAAATGGGCAGAGACATCCCCTGAACCACCTCTACATCGTCTGATTCAGAGTGGGAATTAAAAAAAAACTATCTCTAGGTTTGATATATATATATATATGTATATATATATATAATTTTTATCCTGGTACTGCAAGGGACGTCGTGGGTTTCTAGCAACTCAGAAAAGCCTCATTAGTAATTTAAACTCGTTAAGTCGGTCCTTCGGGTTTTAGAAATTGCGTGTAATTAGAAGGTTTTAAGAAGGAAGTGAAAATGCCGATAGCGTAATTCGAAGGATTAGAGAGGGGAGGAGGTGTTTTGTTTTCACGACAAGAAGGCACTGCTTTGCATTCTGGTGGACCTTTTCCCGAATGAATTTTCAGTGACAAATGCATTTTGTAGAATACAATTATTAATAAAATAAAGTTTTTAGATGCAGGGAAAAAATTTCCTTGTGTCAAATGAAACTAATTGCCTCGCATTACTAAAATCAGAGGAATGCTTTCGACTTTCTCAAGTTGGTACAACTTGTGCTAAGCTTCGCAGATGAAAGACAAAATAAATAAATAAAATGCCTATTAGCTATCTCTCTATGCATTTCATTACCGAATTTCAAAAATCCATAATCAATTTATAAATTTGAGGACGAAACCATATGCTAATTTCATATTTGCAGCTAGAAGGATTTGTAAATCATTACGCTCACAAATAGGCATATCTGCAGGCAGTTAATCCTAAGGGGACTTGGTTCAAAACTTGATGTAACAAAAATAAAGGATTTCAGTGCCAATAGGGCAAATTAGATTTTTTTGTTTGCATTTTTGAATAACCGGTTTCATGAAAATCACAACATAAAGATCGATGGGGAAATTTGGATTCAAACTGAAATGCATAATGCTGGTGTCGCCATCGGAAACACCTCAAATGTGGGGATGGAAAGTTTCCGGTGTGGTGGTTGGGCCATTCTACCCGGATTGATATAGAAATGGTCTGGAGTTGATTGCTCCCACCCGAATGGATTTCTTACGAGGAGGATTCAACTGTAGCCGGAAACGGTCTTTAGGACTTAACGATAGTCTTGTCTTTCCGATAATTCAAGTTTATCGCATACCTAGGGGTGGAGCAGGGTAGCTAGTTTTGTTTGTGATTATATAATACTGGTGAAGAAACTACGCTGGAGTCTTCGAGTTAACGTATGTGCATCTTGCGCGGAAAGACCCACAAATTTCCACAGATGAACTTTATTTTAAAATTTCAAATAAAAGTTGTAAATTTCCTTAAATTCAAGGAACGAATTTCATCCGCTTAGTTTGACGAGTTTTGAGTTATCTTATTCACAATCAAAGACACAAAACTCCAAAAATTGATTATTTGGGTTTGATGAAATTCGAAATGTAAAAATCCATCAATTTTTGAAGCCATTTTTTGAAGATCCCCTTTCTATAACTCTATGCGAGAGAGAACGTCGTAGGGAGAATTTCAAGTACACGGGGTATAGTGAAAAAAATTCCCTCCAGTAACAGCGGTTCAGTGCATATAGATGGATCCGCGGGCAGGGCATTCTTGTCATGATATTTCACTAAAAAAATTATATAAATTTCCTGATATTTCGGGCTGTTTCTGTCCAGCGCCCGAGACATTAATACCTCCATTGTGTTTTGGTCTAAACACCCCTGATGAGCAAGTGAAGAATATTTACAAGTAGGAAGGATAAAGTTATGCAATGAATTCACAAGACAGGGCAACGCTGCTATTGAAAAACATGGATGAAAAATTCAAATGCTACATCTGTATAGTAATATACGTAAAGAACTTATGTACTGGGCACAGAAATCGCTCTTATAACACATTGCCGAATCCCAGAGGTGAAGTGTTAATAAATTTCTTTACAAACATTTCAAAGCGCTCCAATGACTTGAATAATTCAAGGCTTCTCCACTTAAGGTATATTATAAGTAATATTCTAGAGAAAGATCAGCACGCCTCAAAAAATACATTCAGTGAGAGGAAGCATTGTGTAAATGAAATCCCGAAACAAGCGTCGAAATGAAAGTTTAATCGAGAACGAAAGTAGGCTTAATAATCGTCAGATGGTGAAATGTTGAATGAAATAAAATGCCTGAATGAAGTTCGCCCCGTGTCAAGGGTTGCAACGCACGAGTAGCTAAGACACACTCGTGGTCTCAGAAGCCGCTACTGAAACAAGAAGTCGCTATAAAACGGCCGACTGTCAACGGGCTTGTCTATGTCAAGTGACACAAGCAACAGCATATTATATCATATACAATCTTTAAAAATATTTTTATACGATGAAATTCTGCAGGCAATCACTTATTTTGGCCAGTGACAAAATTATAGTTAAAAAAACGTGTCAAGTGGTGCATCGACTCTAAAGTTGTCGCGGACACATCCGGTGAAGCAATGAAATTTGTATAACAGTCTGTCAAAAAAATTGACAAAAGTGATAAAAGCGATTTATGTGCCTCGTAGACAGGACCTTTAAAATACAAGAGGTGTCGAAAAAGAGGTGTTTTCATTTTTTTAGTGTAAACGCAGCATTGGCGACTTCAAGCCAGCGCATTCATTTAGTTGATTCATTTCCGAACAGTGGAAGTCCTTTTTAGGCTGCTGGCTATTTCACCGGCTACATGTTAGGCGCTTAAAATGTTTAAAAAAATGAGTATCCCGCCGCATACGAGTTACGTTCTGGCATTCGCATTTTTAATGCTCTAAATACTAAAACAATTGAAAATGAAGGTTAAATTTGGGAAGTTTTTAAACAAAATGCGTTGAGTGATTCGATGGTGGGAAATTAGGTGTGAAATTTCAATGAAAGATGCAAAAATGTTCTCGATCTGGGTGGAAGCCTCTGATACATGTTAATTTGGTTATAGTAGTTGAAGGAAAGCTTAAATAGAATCAAAAATTCGCAATTATGGCACTGTTAACGCATTTTTCTCACATTTTCCATCTACCATCGCAGGTGGTATTTTTTTTGCGCAAATAGTAGGGCTAAAACTCATGCCCCACTTAATAAACGCTTTCAAAATCTGTGGCAGTTATATTGAGATTAGTTACATTAACGCCTCGTTTAAAGCAGCACTAGGGCTATCTTGGTACGGACTTCGTAATTGATGAGGACGATACCTGAGCCCTCCACCCTTCTCCAATCGTCTACACCACGGGATCGGAAGGTCATTTGGCTCGAAGGATTACCAGACTCGCTTATGCGACGGTTATTTGGAGAAATCGGTTATCGAATTTGAAACCTTCGAGACTTTACTGCTCAGCAGCTACGTTGCAGCTCAATACAATTCAGCAGCTACGTTGAGAAATAATTTAAACATTATATCTCTTTATGCAGTAAAAAAAGCGTTTCTAATAACCGTTTCCCTTTTTTAGTTACATAGTCTTTTTAGTTATGAGTCCCCACATGCATAGATGTTGGGACTCGTCCTGGTAAATACGATCATTTTCATCAACCAACTGGTAACATGGAATTTGGAATCCTGTCATAATTATTCCAACCAAGCTACCGCAAAGCAGAACGTTTCATCTGATATATTGACGCCAGCCGTAATCTCACTCACCGGCGGCCATAATGCTTACTAATTGGCAAAACGCGAATATAATGATGTCTGCAGTCACAATAGGGTATGTATGGCTGCCGCCTTTCTAGATACCCTTCATGTACCTTTTAAGATGAAAGCTTTTTATGGAGTACGTAATTTTATTCTGCACTTGTTTGTAGACATATGTAATATGGTTAATAGGCGAACGTAAAAAAATGGATATGAATTGTATTTTGATAATAATAATAAAACTGCATAAATTTAACACTTGGGGGATAATAAACAAATATATATATATATATATATATATATTGCTTTTAAAACAATAACTGCAAGAGAAAAAGATGTAAATTTAAAACCTTGGATATAATAAGCGGATGCAACGACACAAACAAATTGCATTTATGATCATAAGTAGAAATATGTTAGCTAATATTGGATGGTTTCTGTGGTGCTAATGATTGCACAGTTATTTATATATACAGGGTGATTCCAAATTTATCTTTCAAATTTCCTCAGGAAGTAGGGAATACGCCAGCAAACCGATTCCACTCATGAAAGTATGCCCTCGAAAATAATTTGCACGGAGAACATGGACAAGTGATTGAACACAAGGAAATAGTACAGTTAAGTGTTAACGAATGTGACTTTTATTCTAGGTATTCAAAATTTCAAGTTACACGAACAAACAGCCGTTGCATTGACAGCCGAACATTAAAAAACGATTGGCAAAAATCGAGGGGCTATGGCAAAAATCGAGGGGCAACGAAACTCATTTCACTGTCGTAGGGGATTTTGGTCTTTCATGTTACCCTCCCCCCCACACACAAAAAGAAATCCTTGTGCGATCACGATGTCACCTTCTATATACGGATGCGTTCATTTGCAGGCATATTTTCTTGTTGTTTCTTAACATATCCCCTACCTCCTCATGAAATTTTAAAGATAAATTTTGAATCACCTTGCATAAAAAGCTAATGTAGTTGGCCCCGGAATCGCTCTCATCGTTTACCGCCGAATGAAAATCATGAATTTGAAACAAACCTAAATTTTTAACTAAATAATGAGTTTCAAAATGTCTTTGGAAATGTTCCCAGGAGTATCACCAAGAAACCTATTCAAACAGAAAGAAACAAATGGAAAAATAACATGAAAAAGGTTTCAAGCAGAAAGTTTAATCGAATTTGAAAATAAGTTTAAATATCTCATAATATTTAACCATTATGACTGTCTGTGGATTTTTCTTCTCATATCCAAAACTATTAAATTACAAAAATGATTATTTTACCTGCAAACCTGCAAAAAATTATCTTTTTACTATTTTCAATTTAATGAAATCTCGATTCACAAGCAATCACCAGAGACCTAAACATGACTTCCCTATTGTTGAACGACGTTTCTTTTTCAGAATTCCTGTGGCTGACACAGTAGCGGGTCCTCCATTGTGCCGTTCAGTTTTGTTTTGTTTTTTGTCCGAGTTCAAGTTCTTTACTGTGAGATTATTTTATTAGCTGACCAAACAGACGGAAGTCACAAGATGATACGTCCGAATTGTAAGGCGGAATCTTAAGCTGCTTTAAAGAAAACTTGACTGGCCCCCCTTTTTGTAAACTTGTAGATGTCTTTGAAATGATGAACTTGTATATGGAACTTTATCGTTGAAAAGAACCACTTCCTCTCTTATTAGTCCAGTCCATTTGCTCTTCATAGATTTAATGGTATTTCTATGCTCGAAGAATTCCTCCATGATATTCTTAAGGTCCATTCAAGACACACACGAGCTGTGTGCGCTTAGAGACAGACACATTTCCCCCTCTCTTATGGTTTTTCGGGGTTCTTTGACCTCTGTTCATCTTATTGACAATATGCAAGTTCCTTACCAACATCCACAGGCGGGGGTGGTTCAACAATTGGCCCGTTAACATATTTACGGCATAACCGTAAAGGCAACAGGTCGTCAGAACGGATCTTTGCACCCACTGCCGCATCAATTGGACGAGAAATATGAAAATCCTTTTCTTTCCTTCGTCATTGTTGACAATTACGCCGTACGGTACATTCACATTCCTTGATGTCGGACTACAACGCGGCGTATTCAGATTCCACCCAGTTCAGTTTTTACGATGTTTCATACCATTTCATTTGAACAGCCATCATAAATAATGCCATCCAATTCATTCATCAAAACTTCCGCCTTTTAACTTCATAAAGGGATTTTCACATCCAATTCTATATCTTAGTTCATACACTTTTTAATTTTCAATAAATTGATTTAATTAAATTCACGTTTTTCAATCGCATCACATAACAAGATGAAATTTAAAAAAATGATGCATTCCATGTAAATCATTTAACATCTTAAAAAGTAAGCAGCTTGGACGAACGAACTAGTCTGCCAAAGGTGATTAGTATCAACGACATTTTAAGACTATAGATAGTTTGAACGATCTCATACTTTTTCAAATTCTTATGCATCTTGTCTGAGTTTGATAATTGAACCGTTAAACTTCACTGACCGATCTGAGTAAAACTTAGTGGAAAAAAGGCATTAGAAAGCAAAGTCATATTTAATAAAAGCTGCATTTAATCGTTTTATATTCTCTTTTTGTACCCATCTTACAACGTGGTAGATATATTAAATATGACAGTTTCGAAAGATGAACTGCTATGGTTTCTGGAAAGATTTTAAGTGACCAAATTTTTAGCAGGTTTATCGACACAAGCATTTATCCTCGTTGAGAAGCAATCTTTATATGGACAGTGTCATGTACAGCGGAACGAATGAAAAGAAGAAAAGGGACGCTGAAAGCTCTTCTTTCCCTCATTCCTGATCCCTGGATCCATATCCGGAAAAATGGACCCATGTCCGGCAAAGCAAACATTCTCAATAATGGCAGGACGTCATTGATCGCCCAGATAGACGTAATCTCTTCTCATTTTTGGCCGAGATTTTTATCTCTCCTTGCTGCAACCGTCTCGCAATTATCTTCCTTATTGTGTCCCGGGCTATTACGGATAAACTGTGATTGGCCAGAAACGCCCCGGAGTGAATAACAGACTCGGAGCACAAATGTCTGCCGCTGATTTGCTTCGCGCTTTATTGCGCTTTCTCGGGGCACTGGGATTTCTTTGGCCCGCTGTAAATAACAGGTGGGATTCCAGGGAACGGCACAGCTCCGGGGCGGAGGGATGGAATTGGAAGAGAAGATGCTTTGGTGAGCGAGATTAAGATTTCTTTTTTTTAGTCTTCAGGAAGTGATTGAGATTTTTTTCCTGCACGAATAGTAAATTTCTTATTTTGTTGTAGATGGGGAGAAAAGGTTTCAATTTGGAAAAGAAGAAATTCCTGACACTTGTAAAGATTTTTTCACATTTTTGCACCATTATTACTTTTATTTTGTAAAGACTTAATTTTGTAATGGTTTCTTATCTCATGGGCTACAGTTCTGAAACTTCTTTTAGGTATGAGTTCCTCAAGACGAGACGATATTTTAATATATTTAGAACAATTTTTAGTTTATTGATAAATTTTCATTCATTTTTTTCTTTATTAAAACTTTATTTTATAATGGATAGAAAAATAAAAATATTTAACGAAAATTTTTTAATACACATATATAATACACGGACATACACATATATATTACACACACACACATACACATTTATGTATCAACTGTAACACATTGGTAAGTTCTTATTATGGCTCAACTCCTAAAGCCATATTTTTTTAATCCTCCCACCGGCCGGACAAATTTTATACTGGTTTGTCTGTTTTTGTTCCAGATGTCATGTGCAGGATGCGGAACAAGGGCCATCCTGGTGATAATGCATTTTACTTCTTGCATCCTTCGTTTGAAACCAAGTCGGACAGCCTATATACGGTTTGGCAGGAACAGTAGTAAATTGTCTTTGTTATGTTTATCGAATACACGAACATTTCTAATGAAGGCATTTTCATAGCATCATAACACTATAAAAAATGCAATACTCTGGTTCTATACGTGTTAAATTTCGAAATATTGTAGACATACATTTGAAGCACGGAAAATAATCTGTAATAATATTGGGCTTTGCGTCTTTCAAAATAACTTTTATCCTTCTTTGAAATGAAATAGATGAGCAAAATTCTTAAATCTTGCATCTGTTTAAAAGTAAGAAAGTCAAAATGCGGCCTTTATTTCTAGAATTTTGAAGTCGATGAATAACTGTTTGAAATCTATTTTCGTTTTAGAAAAGTGAAACGAATAATACCTACAAAAAATGTTCAACACCAAATAGTAAAAATTAAACTTCTTCTTTTCAGAGCCCTTTAGAAAAAAGAGGGAGAAGAAAACTTGCGAAAGGAAAGTTTTTAATATTTAGCATAAACATGATTCAAATATCAATTTATAAAATTCAATTATTTTCTTGATGCTCGTCGACTTAAAACTTAAAGGAAGGCTCTTCTTGTATCCCGTCGACCACCCCGCCACCGCTGAACGTAGCAGTATCGACAGGATTTGTTGTGGCCGACTGCTGTCTTTAACACAATCCCTCTATATTACTGTCACATTATCCGAATTGGCATTCTTCGAGGCGGTTGGCCCTGAGCAGCAGGTGGTCAATCCCTGATCTTCCTCCTCATCTTCTCCTACATTTGTTCTGTTTTAGAGCAGCAGACCAACTCTTTGAGAAGGCCTTTTCAAAATTCTTTGGATTCCTCATTAAAAGGGAGGTCAAAGAGCAACCGAAATCTCTAAGCCTGAAAGGACGACTTACTCCGTGGGCATTTGATAGAAATTTCCATTACAAGTGAAAAAAATATTCTGCCTTGAAATTAGGTAAAATAAAGATGTTTATCTCGTTTTGACATCGTACTCTATGCAGACCATGGAGTGAAAGCCTGCAACCTCTTCACTTATTAAGCTATTCATTTAAAAAAAATAGAATTTCTTGTATTATTCTAGGTTACTTAGTTTCCAGTGCTTTTCACAAAATAAAAGAAATAAAAAAAAGAAACCAAGTTTATTCCTTTCGATAAAATAATGGGAGTTTAAAATTATGAAAATATCAATGATTATGCATTTTCTAGGATGATAGATTTTTCTTTATTCTAAATTCCCTTCGACAATTTCACTTTATAACCTTGTTTTGTTTCACTTTGTTTCGGATGACATCTTACCCCGGTATGCAAGGAAGTGCACATTCATTCAGCGGACCATCCCACGGATTTGCACGCAAATCATTCTTCTTGGTGATTGATTCTTCGCAAATAGCGCTTCCTTCGACTGCGGAAATCGACGAGAGAGGCGGTATCACATCCGCCGATTCTGTTTATTGGTGACAGAGACGCAACCTCCCGCTCTATCATGGCGTACACTCTATAATAATTAATAGGGAGTGATGGCGGAAAAGAACATCTCCACTCGGATAAAAATAACTCCCCCATAAAAAACACTGGATGCTGGAGTGGGACGAAATACTCAAGCAAATTGAAAGAGAAGGGGAGGAGTGGAAATGGATCGACAGGCAGCTTCTCTTGGGATGGGCTGTTCTTATTGACAAGCCGTTGTGACCTTTTAGCACTGTCACCCACCGAGTGTTCCCCAGGAGAAAAGAATCTTGCGAAGTCTCGAGGGAGGAGCTTCTTCGTGCCACCTTCAGGGAATCGAGAAGGAATATCGGAACACTTTTGTCCTTTGGGGTTGAAGCAAATAGAATCGTTTGAGTTGCCACTTTTTTCAATTGCTCCAAACAGAAATTTACGGAAGTCTAAGAAAGCCTCGTTACGATTTGAGGACTGTATTTAGTTTCTAAAAGTAAATAAATTTATTCTCCCTTTAAAAATAATATCCCCCCCCCAAAAGTTGGCTTTGTTTTAGTTATTAGTTTTAATTGTGATAAAATAATTTGGCCATTGATTATAATTTTTATTGATTTTAAATTTTTTGTCCTTTGAAAAATCGTGATGTCACGCTACTTTTATAAAAAATTTAAAAATAATATTTCTAACAACGAAATTAGATTTACTTCGTATGGCAGTTAAAAGTATTGTCTATTTTCTTACAGCGTTTCATATTCTTCTTTTAGAGATGATTGTGAATCTCTTTAATTTGAAGTGAGTCACTTTAACCCTTTGCACTCCTAAAAATAATTAGATGCAAAATTATTCACCTAATACAAATATTTGTTTATTGCTATGAAAAATAAATATGCATAATTCTTTTAAGTCGAATTTCTTTGAAAAATTAATTTACATCTCTTAACCATTTTGTAGGCGTTTTTAATAATTAAATTTGAAAAATAAACAAATAAAACATCAAAATGATGCACAATCTTGAATGGTGAGTCAGAGGCACCATCGGAGTGCGAAAGGTTTATAGTGAGCCTTAATTAATGAACTGGAGGTCTGAATAAAATAAAATATGTTTTTTCCTTTAGCCTCACTTCATTTGGGTCCGACTTCTATTGATTTTTCTGTTCTTCTCTTACTGGAAACATGACCAAATGAGAAATTCGATTTTAATAACGATCAGTTATATTTTTCCAAATGAAATAATGTTTGGAAGAGGATGCTTTTATAAAAGAGTCTCCCATAGAACTTATGTTTGTCATGAAATTTACTGAAAAGAGTTAATGGATGTAATGATTTCCTTAGTAGAAAAACTTTGAATGAGAAAAATGATCCATTTGTTTTCGATTAAGAGGAAAGATAATTCAAGGAGTGATAAGTAGATAAATTTTTTTCTCATTTCTTGTTGCAAAAAAGAGCCGTTTGGGTATGTAATTAAAAATGAGTAATATAATTTATGACGTAAAAATGAATGTGCTAAGAAGTATGGCTTATGTACCATATGAGTGTACTAAGAAGTACGAATGAAAGCTCTGCTGCAGAACGATGGTGCGTGGATCTTATTGTATCATGAAGTCTCATGTTTGATCTCCCACTCATCTATGAAAACACCTGTTTACTATAACATGTTTTATACCACTTCTGATGAGTTCAAAATGCAAGCAACCCATCCCTATACAATGCTAGAAACAAATTTTATTTTTTCGTTTCATTCTTTTTAGAGAGCAAACTGTTCATCTAACTTACAGAACAGCACCATTCCAATCATGCGGAGATTTTTTTCAAAATGTTTACACATAATCGGAGTGCTGCTGTTCTGTGAAATGACCAGCATGTTACATATAAGTTCACTCATCAAGGTTCACCATAAACATCGATTATGATAAAATCCAGTTGAAAAATTCCTACATCGTTTTCTACATCTTAAATCATTACGGTTCTGATAGAAGCAGGTTTAGGGTAGGAGGAAATATTTCTTCGTAACCGACGTCAGGTATATAAGCGAACCTTTTACAACAAAACGATTCCCTCGGGGATGGGAGGGTTAGTGGGGCTTCGGAACTGAGGATGAGAAGCTTGCGACATGGGGGTTGATTCTTGCCACACTGGATGGTACAAAAAAAGGGGAAATCTGGCTCCTCCCATCGATGTCATTGCGTACTTCTTTAGGGAAAGGCTGTACCTTGGCTGGAGATGGACCTTAAGACTCAACCCCAGTTTTCACAAATGTTGAGGTTGCGGTGGTCCTGTAATTCAGTTTTTTTAATTCATATGCCTTCGAGGCGGATCAGGGAGTCAAAGATATGACTTTACAACAAGAGGGACTTTTCATTAAAAAAATAAAACCATCTGCTTTATATTTAGTACGTAATACCCACTTTGAAATAATTACGTGTTTATGCTTGAGTCCTTTCACGTGTCTCCAGGCTTGATTTTTAAGAGGGTATTGCATTCTGTCCGTTTGACTTTAAGGTGTTCTACAGAATTCGTCCCGTTCGAAGTTTCTTTCTAAGACAGGATGTTTCATCTAAAACGATTTAAGCTTCATTTTGAATATTGCAATATTTAATCGGCAACCATCACCTGCAAACATTCTGCTCGGTCTGCCACGTGCTTTTTGAATGTCAGCATTGATTGCGTCATCTTTGTTTATATCGTGACCCCTTTTGTATTCTTTTGGCGGGATTCCAACTTCAGAGTCGGGGGGGGGGGATGCGTCGATGGTGGGTGCGTTCCTATCTTCGTTTCTGACTGATAGTTCCTCTTGAATCGCTACCTGTGACGTCAGAGTTAGAACTTTTTTTTTTTTTTGCTAAATATTAACTTCTTTTTTTTACGATTCGATTTCTGGGGAAAATAATCCTTCGTAATTGCTGGAATTTCGAATTCGTTTATTATTTCACCAATCCCTTACTTATGATATAATGCGTTTGAGAATCAAACCGTCTGTAAACACCGATTTTGTCTGCATAACTATGAGCATGCCCTTGGTCGATCCCGCTTCCTCTAGGACTTTTGAATTTGCTTATTTAAGGCGAAAGGTTTTCTAGCAAAACGATTGAACATGCTTCATGGTTGGAATGTTGTCAAATAAATTTTGAAACAGAATTTAGCTTTCATCTTGTAAACAAAGAATAGAACGATGAATAGAATTTAAAAAAATATTTAAACAAATAGTTAATTGTACATACCCATTATTTTATGAGCGATACAGTTTGAAGGAATAGGCATCTGACCAGGCTTATCCGTCCGGTTTTTTACGTTCCTCGAAACTGTTTTTCTGTGCTTTGTGAGCACACGTAAGTTCACTTATGCTTGCTTCCCTCATGGAATGATTAACAGTTGAAATTTGGTTCGCCACACTCAAGACCTCGCACATTTCGGAGCGTCTTTAATTTGCAATTCAATTCATTTTTGTTGTTAATTTGAACTCAAGAAATGCAGATTTTATATCCAATAGTCTTTGAATCTAATGAACATAAATCGGGAAAAATCATTACTAAATGTTTCAAAATAAAAAGATCTCCCTTCAGATGTTTCGAGCATTAAATCCACGGAGTATATTTAACAATTTTGAAATTCATTTTTTTGGCTCCTCTGAAAATGAACTAGTAGTTTGTTTGTCTCGGGGATATACTTTATGTTTTTGTTCACATTGCATTTGTCAATGTGAACCCACTGATGAAGTCAGCGATTTTAAGCTGAGATTTTAGCGTCTCTTATTTCGTTTGCGCCATCTAGGACCAAGAGTGCATCTCAGCTACTCATGCATCGCGACCCTTTTCAAAGAACGGACTTCATTCATGCATTTCATTCGCTCATCTACAGATCATAATTAAGACCTGAATCAGAGAACGATAACTTCTGAAGCAGTTACTCCAGTGGTATTGTCACGACATGGAGGACTTTGAGACCATGGCAGATTTAAATGTGCTCCAACCACCACATACACGGGGATTCTTTGGATGGTGGGGTTCGAACACATAACCCAGGGGATGCGAATTTAACGCCCTATCAACCAAGTTATACCAAGACTGTATATTTCAATACATGGCAAAGTGTCATTTGATTCATTTTTAATTCCATACACCATTTTTTGTTCTTCTAACTTCCTCATATCTTTTTCATTCATGAGACCCTAATTTTTGACGACATTTTATGATTTCTTTCGCAATCGGTACGGATTCTAATAATTAATTGCATTTAAATTTTAAAAATTAATGTATATATTAAAAGTTACTTAGGTATTTAAACTTATGTAAGTTCTCCCATGTAATGCTTTTGATTGCAGGTTTAAGTCTGTGTTAGTGTTTGGGCTATTTCCATAAACTAAATATAAATTGCGCTATTACCATAAGCTAAATAATTTTTTCGTCTTAAGTTGTGGGTATAATGGAATAAAATATTAGAAATGAAACATTTAGGCGAATAGTAAAGATTGTCATTTACGTCTTTTTATCTTTATGCATATTTTAATAATCATGTTTTATTGATTATCCTCCTTTCATTAGTACAGTCTGCTCAGTTACGGTTGACTGTAAAAGGAATCCTGGGCAGTTCACTTCTTACCATTTGAGCTCCACGCAGTGTTGTATATTGTTTGATTATTCCTTTTGGTTGACGTTCTTGATGTTGTTTGAATTTTTAATATCGTCAAAAAGAAACTTCAAGGAAGGACATATTTGCTGAGTATGCATTTCTAAAGGCTGCATAATTTAGATGAGGAATGGAAGGGCAGGGGAAGGACTTGGAATAAATGAAACCATTTACTCCCCTCGTTCTGTTTCGTCTCTACCTCCAATCTCTTCTGTCACTTGTTCCTACTGCCCATTCATACATTTTCCTCATCTCTTGAAACAGGGAAATGTTTGCAACAGTTTGGAAAATATTATTTGATTAAACGAATATCATGACTTTTGGCATTTATACTGCTAATTTGACACATAGTTTTAAAATACCCTTGAGATGAACAAATGTATCAAAAAAAAAAAAATTCTTTGACAACAAGCATAGTACAAATTTTGTACATAAATAAATTAATTAATTCACCCTCGAATCATTTAAAAGATTATTTAACCCCTCGTTGGGTGCAAGGGATGAAATAACATATGCTCATTGTGCACTTTATGCACTGTTACTTTTTTAAGTAAGGAAAAGATTTGTTTCTCCGATAGAATCTTTTAAAGAAGCATTTTAAAATTTCCTCCACCCATCAATGATTTAAATTTTATGGGATAATCCATATCAAGTGAGAATTTTTAACTCCTTTAGTATTGTCTTCTAAAAGTTTTACGCAAATCTTCGACCAACTCGTACTGTTTGATATAAGATAGAATGAAGCTATCCTTCTGAAAAGTTTGCATACATTTCCGTTGCCCAGTGATAAAAGTGACAGATGAAATTTAAGGTCGAAGCATCAGCATGAAAAAGCGAGCAACAGCGTGCAACTGCTTCTGGCGGCAACTGAGGAGCATCTCATACTTCCTCCGCAGTCATCGATCGATCCGGCAATAAACAAATAAGCGAGGATGGAGATGGAAGGAAGAACAGAAATCAATTTCTGCTTCCTTTCTGGGCAAAGGTGTAAAGTGGAATGCAGAACAGAAAATCAGTTTCTGAATCAATGAATTTTTATTTCGCCCTTTTCCTCTGCTATATATTTATTTTACGGCGAGTTATTTATTTTATTTTAACGTCATAGGTTTTCCGATAGGGTGGGTCCGGTCACCCCACCCCCTATCGTGTTTGATAAGGAATTGGGGGTGGGAGAGAAGGACTTGGAATAAATGAAACCACTTACTCGCCTCGATGTGCTTCGTCTCTCCCTCCCACCTCTTCTATCGCTTGTGTGGGTGGCAAGTTCGGTCTGTTTCAGTGAAAGATGCTCTTTTCCAGTGCTCAGAAATTGCCTATTTTTCTTAATCTGATAAATAGGGGGAGCATCTCTCCATCAAGAATGCAGTAAACAGAATCGAAAGGGTTGCCCCGAATGAATTCTGAGATTTTTGTGCGTTCAGTTTTCATATTCTATTCTTCGAACGTGATCTAACTGTGCTTACTTGGCATTATTTGAATTTTTGTAACTCAATGGTAACTGAAATTATAGATCTAGAAATTACAGTACTTTTCTGTTTCAGAGGACCGTAAAAAATTATTGGCGATTTTTTTACGCTTTCATATAGTTGGTGATTTGGCGAAAATAATTCAACTATCGCCAACGGTTTTCAGAATATATTAATACCTTTTAAGTTTCCAGTGCTTTAAAAATCGCCAAAATGTTGGCGATTTTTTTTACTATTTTTTTGTTGATATATATATATATTTGTTGATATGATATATTTTTATTTAAAGCAAATGCTATATTTTTAATTGACACATATGGATTTCACTTATGTGCACTAAGATACCATATATTGAAGGGGATAGATTCTTGAAATGTTCTAATACTTTGAAATCAATGCACAAGTGTAAATAGTTTTTTTTGCTCAATATTATTTTTACTTGCGACTTCAAAAATCTTTCTCAGTTCATGCAAACCTTTTTGGTAGACACTTTCTATGAAAAATGAAAGTAAACATACCATACCGAATAAATATTGGGCTCAAATTCGTACCTGAATATTTAATTATATTAAAACGATAAATAGGATACAAGTAATTGAAAAGATTATCTTATAATTATATCAATATAAATTGTTATTGGTTTATTAATAATGTAAATTGAAATTTTGATTACTATTAGAATCACGGCGATCAAAATTACGAAGGACTTGCAAAATAATAATAAGGTTTTTTTCCAACATTATAATATCCAAAAAATTGTTAAAGAAAATAAAACCGCCATTTTTCTTACTAAAAATAGTTTGAAAATATCTTTGCTAATTTTTTTTACTGGAATTAGTTTCTTTTTTAACATTACGAATATTCAGGCAATTATTTTAGATTTAAATGTTTGTTTTTAGCAACATTATTTTTTGCCACATTAATAATACAATCTCTTTAGAATCGAAGATAGAGTATTAATATATATTTGATGCAGTAGTGCGAACTATTTTCTCACTGACGCAAAAACAATGTATTTTTTCCCCTTTTCTTTCTTACGAATCTGTGCGGAAAGTCGATTTCGACAAGCATGAGTATTACGAAAAAAATCGACATTTTCTTTAAGCAGCAAATATAGTTTTCCAAAGCCAAAATCATTTTCTTTCCTTAATTAAATTAACGAAAATTAATTAAAGCAAATATTAAAAAAATATTGACTTGAAAAATAAAATTTTAAGATTTATTTTTTCTACGTGACAGTTATATTAGCCAAAAATCATTCACGCTCAAAATAAATATTAAGTTACCTCATTAGTGAGTCATTTCGGTTGATCAAAGAAACTTTCTAAGTTAAGTAGCACCTAACGTAGAAGTTCGACTTAGCTTCAATATTTAAGGCTCGTTTTCTATCCGATGGACTTTTCGAATGAGTCATATCACTGACTCCCCGATCCACCCAAATGCATACGGACAATGAATACTGAAGGACGTAACCACCGCAACAGCAGCATTGGCGGGTGATTCTCTAGGGTCATCACTGGCCACGGTACAACCCTTCCCTAAGGAAGTAAGCCCAGTCATCAATGAAACGAGTCAGGCCTTCATTTTTTTGTGCACCCTCCGGGAGTGGCAAGATCCAATCACCATACCGGAAGTATGCCCTTGGGGGATGATGGATTTCTAGGATATACAGGCCTTCGCTTTAATATTTCATGTGAATGCAAACCAAGAAATATCCAGTAGCGACCTCTTATTCTGTAGTTCAAAACAGTTCCATTACCAGTACATAAAATTCTTTCTGAATCTAACGTTGTTGATGCTAAAAAGTAATACCGAACATGGAATAATTTTTATTTTAAATGTCATTGCCATTCCAATCATAGTTTTCTGGATATTAAAAAAATCTTTGTCAGAAGTATTCGATTTAAAAGGCAGCCTAAAAACCGGCATAATGATGAAAGATTTCAGGATGACTCCCCATCGGGTTGGTCCTGCTGCAGACGTATCAATAAATGACCATTCATGAATGAACTCCCCATGAAGCTAATCTTGCTTAAGATTGGAGTCATAATTCCATGAAATAAGAAAGGCAACAATTTTTTGAAGCATTGTTTTTATGACACAATACAATTCTCCAATAGCTGCAGAATGAAGATTTAAATATAGATGGCAAGGTACCGACACATGCTGATTTCCCGTGAAATCTTTCCGAGCAATTTCCTATCCTAGTTTGTTTGTAGAATATTAATTTTCGATATTGCTCCAATTTCTGAAATACCCAAAAGTTTCAATTATTTCTACAGTCGACGAGGCCTTTCGAAATAATCATTCTATAAGGAAAGGATTTTCGGCAACGAGTTAATATTGGTTCGTACCTCAAAAATAAAATGGCAGGCTTGAGAATTCTTCCCTGTTATCTTTTCAGAACTTTTATGTCTATTTAAAAAGGTTCCGAATATGTTTCTTTGCTACTACAACTTTTTCTTTGAAATACTTTTTTAACTAAAACTTATTCTCAATTATCAATTTCGTATACAAAAAAAATGGCGATTCCGAATTTTATTCAAGGAGAATCGGGTTGTGAAATAAAGAGTGCAATTGATTGGAGATGTTCCCAAATCTGAAAGGCATTGAAAGGGTAAGTATATTTTTTCCAATAACTTCCGGATCTTGGTATCCTGGGGGTAAGATCTCGGCTTCGGCACCAGTGGGTTTCGTGTTCGAGACCAAGTTTTAGCAAAGAACCGCGATGTAAGTGGCTCTGCTACACGTTAAATCAATCGGAGCTAAGCTTCTTAACACTTTTGTGGAAGTTTGAAAAGGGGGTGGTGGTGTCATCCTTATAATCTAACAACGGTTCAAAATTACTAGGTCCGTCCCAAAATAGCCCTAGTATCGCTTTAAAAATGGACTTTAATATAACTACGCTAAAATTGTAGCAATTTTTATTGATAACCTTTTTGATTCTAATTCCCTTTGATCTCCTTACACAGCAC
>JAOUZG010025848.1:1561918-1599087 GCA_026289955.1 Argiope argentata
ATATATATAATTTCAGATTCATGCAACCTATAACAACTTGGTGACATTCCCTTAAATACTAAAATTAAGAATTCAGTAGTTTAAAAAAATTAAGGGACTCATTTGATGCAGTTAAAGAAAAGGTACTCCCTCAATAGCATCTATGAAGTTATGGTTTATAAAAACTATTTTTCTCCTCAAAATAGAGAAAAAAAAAGTAAAATAATATATCAAAGTAGCATTAATATCATTTAATTACTTATCATGTATAAAGTATCACAAAATATCATCGTCATTATATTTTGTCTATAACTGTCTATTTCTCATTTCAATATCCTCGAAGACTGAATAGATATAACATTATTAAGAACGTAGATAAAAACATGTATTGAAAATGAAAGAATTAAAGAATATACTAATAGGAACACAAGTAATACAAATTTTTCATATTCAAGAGTTGAAAATCTTGCAGTATAAATCCTCGTTCATAGATGCTTCTTGGAATCGCCAGTTTTTATTGTTGTTCTTCATGTTTATAATTTACAACGTAAGGAAGCCCTATTATAAATCATATATCAATGTAAATCTGCAAACTGCAGGTTCTATCGAGGCTGTGTGTGACGTCACTTGTACGCTGCCCACGATTCGGGTATCGACTTTCGCGATGCTTCTACAAAACATTCTCTCCTTTTTCTTCAAAGTGCTCGTGCTCTCGACCCTTTGAAACTTGCAGTCAAAATCAATTGTTTCATTTCTTAGGCTTTAAATGAAATGAAATGATTTTTCTCACAAATCGCAATCATTGTAATCAATCACAACTACACGCAACCCTGATTACGACAACAACAAAGTTTATAAAGAGAGACGAGAGCAACATGAGATGGTAACAGTGAAAATACATATCAGCACAGCTAAAGTATTTTTTTCTTGTTTTGGAACTTGATTTCGAAAGTTATGCATTTACTTGTACAAAAAAAGGCAAGTTTTTTCATACTAAGTAAGATAATTTCATATCCATAAATGTAAAATATATTCAAAATAGAGTTCGATTAAGGGTGTTTGAGTAGGTTTGGTTGATAAATAAAAGTGAAACTTACATCTACTGTCGAATTTGGTGCCTACTCAACTGTATATTTATTTATATGATTTTTTTTTATTTCTAGAAATTACAGAGTTCATTAATCAAAACATTATATAGTATTACAATATGGAGAGAAATGGCTTAGGAGGGAAATACATATGTGGAGAGAAAAGACTTAGAAAAAGGTAAAAATTTAAATTTTTTAAGTAAAACATTTGATTAAAAATATTGGCAACATTTCCGACATTTTAAAAAAAAACTCTTTATAACCTTTTTTTTAAAAACGAAGCATTTTTAAAGAATAATTACTAGTAGAAAAACTATTTGTATTTCCCGAAAACGTTACTAGGCTTTTGTATTCATTAATCTTTCTGGTACAGCAGTACAAACACATTATAACCTAAATGACTTCTTGAGTTTTCAACAAACTGCAAAAGGGTCGTTCCCGTTTCCTCCATTCCTTCGAGGATAGATGAAGAAACTGATCCCTCGGGATGAATTCAAATATTCTTCCCACCACAGAGATCCACCCTACGGATAAAGAGCCTCAAACAGTTTAAGGAGGACACAACGGCTTATTAATAGAAAAAAGGGAAGTAGCGCGTGTCTCCTCAGAGGGCTCGCAGTGGAAAAAAAAATTGTCAATCCATTTTCACTTATCGCAATTTCTTTTGATTTTCTTGAGTACTTTTCTTTTCCCCTCTACTGGATCTGGTATTTTCAAATAGGAGCGTATTTCAAAAATTCCATTTGCAATGATCTTTGCGGTCACTCCATGTTAATTACTATAGAATGCAACCAGAAACATGGGGGGAGAGGATACATCTCTGCTAACCTTAAAACTGATTTTATGGATGCCATCTTGTATCTTTTATCATTTAGAAATAAGTTTGCTTGCTTTCGATTGCTGCTTATTGAACCACCCTGACCTGCGTTTCTTTTTCTTTTTAATGTGTTTTTTTCTCCTTTTTTAGTCTTTATTTCATGTTATCATTTATTTCGTCGCATTTTCAAAAGGAAAAAGAGAAAATAAACAAATGAAAATACAGCATTAAAATAAGAAAAAAATGAAGAAGTCCTGCAAATCTGCAACTCCAATAGACGAACCATTATTGTTCATTACATTAATGGCAATCATTGAAGATAATAATGTAAAATTTCATTAATGACGGCTCCAAAACATCAACCGTTTCCGCTTTACCTCATGCATTTGTTTGGACAAAGATGAGGTTCTGATGCGTCATTAAAACCAGGACGAGTATATATAATGTAGGAATATATATTATGCATAATACGAAATAAATTAATTCTCCCATAAAATCTACTGCTCTTACTTACCCACAAAAATAAATATGCTACGAGTGCTACATAAATGTGCACCAAAGTATTAATTGTTTATTTCGCTCATACAGTGAAGGCCATGATACAGATATCAATGACAAAGTAAACAAATCAGAGACTTTCTAAAAGAAAGTAAATCAGTCAGAAAGAGAAATTATTTGGAAAAAATCACTGTAAATATTGAATTTTTTTTCTTTCTGTCTTTATCTTTTCATCTGAGATGCTTAATTCCTCCTCTCTGTTTATCCTTTTCAACCCTAATGGAAAATTATGAATATTAAGTTGCCTCCGTCTATTTTTATATCGAATGAAGTCCTTCTGGTGATATTAGCTATGCAGCATTGTGAAGGCGATTGAATTGCTTCTCCAACCGGCCATTGTCGGTGCGGGTCGTGCTTTAGTATTGATGTCCCCCATTGCAAGGTGAATGCAGCCGCAATCATCATCTCTTGCAGTGGCCTCCCAATTAGAGACGAGGATCGATTCGGGTAATAATTCCACGCACAGAATCTGGACACACGACTGCTGCAGGATTGGACAATTGCTGCATTGTATGGATCGGCGGGTTGTTTCGTTTGCAATAATGGTTGGTTCATCAAACCAATTAGAAGCATCTCCAGCCATCCTCGCATTCGTCGGTGGGGATCGGACTCCATTTTGAAGTACACAAATTAGCCATAAAGCCCTGCTCTGTTGCATTCACGATGCAGGTAAACACTTGCAATATTCCATTCATTCTACTCATGCACCGTACACAGCCAACGAAAAGGCCTTCTCTTACATAGTTCCACTATTAAGAAGCGTGCGGCCTGAAATGTAGAAAGATTTTCAAAGCTGCTGGAATATTCATAATGTCTTGATGATAAAACAAATATATATAGCATCAAGGAAATTAATTCAATGATGGGAAAATATACTAAATTTTTTTGAATTAGTAAAGTCTGAGTGCCACTGTTACATGATAGTGCGCATATTAAAAAATCATTTTGAGAATACGTGGCACAGTTCGGATCCGTTGATGAGATTAGCGACATCGCAGGCGGTTCCGAGAAAAGGCTTCGAGTGAAAGCGAAATGGCTGCATGCTTTGTTTGGCTGAATTATAAAACTCTGATAACAGACATTATTTATCAAGAATTTATTTTTTCGAAATAGAACAATCAGGAAATTCTTAAAGTTGCAATAATATTTATCGTATACTTATCTAGGCATCGCATTTTTTAGGAATTTAGATCTTTGAAAATTTCGTATAAATCACTTATTCATAAGATTTTTTTGTGTACTTTCATTGGCTATTTAATTTCCATCGATTACATGCAGTGGCGGATTTGGAGTTTCAGAGGCCCGAGGCGCAATTCAATTGGAGACCCCCCTCCCCTCCAATTATATTTATAGTATGCACTCTTTATGCTTATTTTTCACTCTGTTAAGCTCTGTATCTGATTTTTTGTGTTAAAAATCAGAGCGGGGGGAGGGAACCAAGGTACAAAAAATTGAAAATTAAAATCAGCTTTTTCATTCTACTTGGCAGTATTTAAAAGGATGATGAAGTTCAGGGTGTGTTAAGGCTGTTCTTAAAAAAATAGGTGCTATTTTGTAACGTAGTTGAGCAATATTTTTCAGAGATACATGCCAAAAATTTCATTATACGCTAAACTATTATAAAATGGAGGTGTTTTTCTCTTTTGGGAATAAAAATATTTTGATTTTGTTTTAAAACGTTATCAGGATCAGCTGATATTTTATTTTGTTGTTTAAAATTACAAGTTGTTGATTCTTCGGTTCCATTCTCAGATCGCTCAATAATTTCTTTGAATTCGCATTTTGCTTCGGCTCTGTCAGCGGCTTTTTCTTGTGCTCATTCTGTTTTAATTTGTCCATCTGTCTTTTTAGGTTTGAATTCAATTCCATTTCTCTCGTCAATTTCTTCGAATTCATTTTCAACAGCTGGTTCCGAGATTTTTTCTTGTGCACATTTTTGCTTCAGTACGCTCATTTATCTTTTCAAATAGGCATTCTTGTTCAACTCGCTCATTAATTTGTTAGAATTCGTATTCTACTTCAGAATGCATAACGTGTTTTTTTAATGTAAATATTTAATTTCAATTTGCTCATAGATTCTTTACACATGCTGTATCAAGTTGCTCAACTGCTCTCTCTGTCTCATTTTCTATTTTAGCTCGTTTTTCAAACGTTATGATAAATTTAGTGAGTAAATTTTTCTGTCGTTCTGCATATTCTTTTTTTTTTTCCTTTTGTGTTTTGAAGCTCCCGATTGAAAATTTCTTTTCTGTAACATGGCAAAAACGTTAAAAAAATTAGTCGCATCCAAAATATTATCTGGTCTTTTGACGATTTTTCCGAGTTGAAAAATTTTCCCTTTCAGTTAAGAGGAGAAAGTAACCAGTTTATTTTATCTTTCTGAGTAGTGCCAATGCCTAAAGATTCGTATTGTAAATCAGCCCTGTTTTTAACCTTCAAATGTGCCAAAAAATATATAAAGCCACAATTACAATATTTTTAAAAATACGAAAATAGATACGAAAATGTATTAAAAAATTATATGCTTACCAATCTTCACATTGGTCAAAAGTCCAACACAGAAATGAATTCCTTTCCACAACACAAATCAAAGTCAATATTTTTCAAATGTGAAACACTAAATTGCTAACAGGATGTTTTGGAGAAACTAACCTCCTTGAGTAAAGATTTTTTAGTCAAGGTCTCTAACTAAAATGCTTCCTATGTCCTGTTATATAAACACGTTCATTGCCTGATGCCTTGAGAGCTATTCCTGTACTTCATAGGGTCCGAGTGTGCAGGAGGGTGTAATATGATATCTCTCTTTAATTTCCTATAAGATAAAAGATGTAAAATGTCCCCCCCCCCACTCCTGGTTGACTTTCTACTCTCTCATTCTCGGAATAGTTTGGTTTTTCAAGGGTACTGATATTGCATGATTCTTTGATTGAGATAGCTGAACTTAGAGTGGTAACAATAGAGTGTAAAAATGAAAGGTTTTAATAAAAAAATATCCCCTTTTTCAAAATTTACATTATTATTATTTTAGAACTAAATTTTGAGGCCCTTAATTTATGAGGCCTGAGGCGCGCGCCTCATGCGCCTGTTTGGAAATCCGCCTCTGATTACATGTGTTGAGATTTATTTTATAGGCGATTATATTTCTTCGTAATATACATATGAAAAAGTTTTCTTTTTTAAAAAAAAATCCTAATTAAACTATGTATTTAAATATCAGATACATGAAAGTCTTTATCTCATTGCTTCCGACTTGATTTCGCTGCAGCTCAACCATTCTTCTTTGAAGTGACATGGCAAGTTAAACTCTCTTTAAAGGAATTCTTCAATGAATCTGTTGATCAGATTTTTTGCATTCAATTTTGACATTTTAGGCAGCACTACATTATACAAGATGGGAACCAAACCACATGGATATGGAAATACTTTTCAGATGAACGATAAGCGTCTTTGACACTTTCGTCAGCAGCCAATGGCATGCTTGTTAAACCCTCTGATCGCTGCCATTTAAGTCCGGACCTCCACGTGATGGGCTACCATAAAATCGAGCCAGCGGCGATTTGCCAGTTAAAGTATTAGGGGAGAGGTAAAAAAAAACTATCAAGAGATTGAATTTCTCTTGATTGAGAAAAAAAATCTATCGAGAGATTGGAATTTTTTAAAAAGATACTTTAGTCATAAGTTTTTAGCCATAAAATTTTAAATTTAAAATCCGCGTATGATATTTGTTGATTCTCACAATTACGAAGAATTACGAGGATTTTCAAAAAACACTAAGTAACCAGCATATAACATAAATTCCTCGTAAATTTGCCAATAGAAAATTGTATACGTCGAGGTAATTATCCCACACACAAAGATATGAAGCCTCCGTCCTTGCACGCGCTCCTCTTTTCGTTTACTCTGATCATTCATGCTCCTCTAAAAATGAACATCCAATAGAAGTGCTCTAAATGGTCTGTAACGTTCATAGTTTGTTTGAATGCCATTGTTAATACTAATGGGTTCTTTTTAAAGATTTTGATCCGAATAATGGTTTAGAAAATGATGCATACACTCATTTTTCGATAAGTAACTTCTGTTGAAAGAAAACGAATTAAGTTGATGGGCTTCTGCCAGGATAGCAAGAATCGAAATCAAATATTTAATGTTTTAAATGGAAAAGAAAAGAGAGAACAAAAGAGAATTTCGTTTGAGAATGAAGGAAAAAAAATCAGTGTGTCAAACCCCATCTGCTCTAATTACAGCTCCAGCGTCTCTAAATTTGAAGGGAGAAAGAAGTTGTTGTTTTTTTCCATTCACCTACGTGTGCAATGTTCTTTCAAGAGACCGACATATCATTCCTAATTGTGTCCTATTACTTGTAGTCCACTCTCTTATTTTTACGTTTTTATCTTTTTTGCTCATTTTCTTTGATCAGAGTGATGAAATGTATAAGGGACATGCAAGTTTAAAAATAGCAAAACTGAAAAATTCAATTATATTTTTTTAATAGGAATAAGTGCTAAGGTTTCTGCAGCAATAACAGATGAACCGTTTGAGTTTCATTATAATATTTCATGATTATGATTATTTAATCTAATTGTTCTTTCTTTGAAATTATTAAACATTCATAATTTTGTTTTTACAAACCAGATTTTTGTGCAATAATTTTCATTTTAAAAGAATTTTTAAAACAATTTTCATTTTATACGTTACATATATTTGGTAAATAATCCTCAATAAAAAATTGAGATTATAAGGATATTTTTGCTATATTTTGTTAACATTCAATAATCAAAGGAAAATAAAAGCACAGATCATACGATGTATAGCTTTTGTAATATTTTGTTTTTCATAATTTCCGATAAATATTTAATTTTGAGCTTTTTCTTTTCTTCCGTTCCCCTTAAACGATTACTTTGCAAGTTAATGTAAAAATGATTTTCTGTCTATTTAATAAAAATAAAAATAAATTTTATAAATAATAAAAAGAATAAATTAATTTTATTGCGAAATAAATTTTATCAGAGATATTTCATGAGACATACGTTTATGTAGAATTAATAAATTTATTTGGTTTTAAAAAATACTTTGCATAATGTAAAGCGATTTAAAAAATACCAAAAAATATTCACAAGCAGGAGATTTACAAAGAAAAATCTGAAAGAAAAATGAAAACTCGGTTTGGATTAAAAACATCGCTAAGAATAGAGAGATTAGAAAGAAGAAAAAAAAAACACTTTGAAAAGAAGACGGGAATATGATTATTTGGTCGTCAATAGAAGGTACAAGCACAGATATGGCTGCCGGAAATAAATGCTTTTAATGAAAAACAGGCGTAAAGTAACATTTTCAACAATTTACCGGAGTAAAAATTTCAATTCAGTTATTTTTCACTTTGTAGTTTTTAAAATTTATCGCTATAAAAAGCGTGCGATTTTGAAATCCTTTCAAAAATTCACCACCGAGTGGAACCGCTTCCACAGAATCAAAGTTAAATTTTATCGATTAACTGAAAGTAAAATTTCAAAAATATCCAAAGCGTATTTCTTATTTAAAATTTTAAGAATTTTGCCATATTCTAAATTTGTAAATAATTTATCCACCTCCTGCTATAACCTTTACATTGTTAAATGTCTTCTCTGTGTGATGAGACGACGGGCGTTTTTAATGCTTGATTGAGTTAGGAAATTTTTTTATTCTTATTCAAAACTGAGGAATTTTTCCGATTTATGGTATAATACTTTTTTGTACACTTCAGTTAGAAGAAAGAATAATGGTGTTTTTTGAAGAAATGTTTAACACTTCAAAATTCCTTAAAATATTGGGAGAGGGGACAGAGCCGTGTTTCAATTTTGTGCAAGATATTTTTAAATAATCATATTACGAACTCATTCACGAAACATCCTTTAACACCCACTCTAGTTTCTGAAGAATCATAACAATATATTAAAAAATTATAAGATGTTAATTCAACATTATTAGTATTTTATATACTTGTATATATTGTAATAACTTGCTCTGTAATACTAGATTAGCAAAAATTTTAAATCAAAAGGAGAAATAATAATAATGCAATGATTCCGGCCTGAAGACTTTTTCAAGGGTCACTCTCAGGCAGGGATTCAAACCAGGGATTATTTTCGGTGAGAGATCCGACAATAAGTAAAAAAACCGTATATAGTTCAGAAAAAATCGTCTAACAAATACATACGGTTTTAAACGCCGCGGATTTTTCGTTCGTTCGACGAGGTAAAATGCTACTGATGGGTTTTGACAAGCTTCAGACCTTTTGGAGTCCTATGTATTCGGATTTTCTTAATGACTGTGATTTGATTGGTTTGAGTATATCTCTTTTATTCTAATTAGATTCCAAAAACCTTTTAGTGAAATTAATTTGCTTGTTTTGTGTGCTTTTAATACGGGTATATTTAGTTTTGTTTTGAGCTTATGATACATTGTTATGTTTGATTTTAACATTTTGTGTTTTAATGTTTTTGTATTTCTATGGAAGTTATTATCTCCAAGACCTCGTTTTCCAGGATTTTTTAATTTCTTTTTTAATTCCATATAGATTCAAAAAACTTTAACTTTTTTGGTTTGTTTTGTTTTGTAAGTTTTGGTTTCGATTTGTGTGATTTTAATTTTTTCTGGTATCCTTAAAGATGTTCTTTTATATTTGTGATACTAATTTATTTTAAAAACCTCTTTTTCTTGGGATTTTTGGGTCACGAGAGATCGATTTTTGACTTATTGTCGGATCTCTCACCGAAAAAAATCCCTGGTTTGAATCCCTGCCTGAGAGTGACGCTTGAAAAAGTCTTCAGGCCGGAATCATTGCATTATTATTTCTCCTTTTGATTTGAAATGTTTGATAATTTAGTTCATTTCATTTGTGTTTAAGTTGCAGCAGCATAGGTGCTTTCCACATACAATGCTCTTTCAGATATAACTGTTTAGGTAAATTTATATTTTTTGCTAATGGTTTTTCTCTGCAATACTAGCTTCTCCTCATTTTTGTGGCACTATTTTGTCATGTGCAAGTTTGAAATAACCAAACATTATGCCATCCTGCTTTAAACTAAATTCGCCAAATGACTGCTCCTCGGTGAATGGCTCGCATCATTCATTCATCATCGAGATAACCAGCATCATCAATCTCGCAAACAATTCTGAGATAAATTGACTGCGCCACTTTTCTATTCTAGTAATTTCAAAGCTGTGGAATGATTTTTTTCCTTTCGAAGTTGAATGAAAATTGTTTCATTAATTCTATCTTTGTACGCTAACATTTTTGTACATTTAATTAAAAAAGTTTTAACTTCACCATCGCATTAACACATGACTGTAGAGGTGGAAATTTAGGACGTATCTGGGGAGGAGCGATTAGGAGAAGTGTATTTTATTTACGCTCAAATTAAATTTAGTGATGAAAGTATTAATATGAAAATCAGCCAATATAATTTGAACATTTTTTATATATATTAATATGCTTTAGAAATTTTCCAAACATATTATCAGAAAAAGTCATTACTTTTGAACATATATTTTCTTAACACATTACATGTCACAACTAATTATCTTCAAAAAGCATATAACTTTTTACTTTTTAAATTGTATTTATTTTTCCAGAACATAAAGATGTGTAGAAAGCAATATAATGGAAATTTCAGCGATATAATGAAAGAAAAATGTCAATTGGTCAAATGGACCTCTATTTTTCTATTGGCATCACTTTTGCGCAGAAGCAGGTGAACATTCGCAGCACAGATTTTGATGACAATGCAAACATATAGGTTAAGTACCTGAACACAAATCAGCCTTTAAATTCTGTGAATATTTCTCTTGACACATTAATATATTTTATAAATTTTTCAAAATCCATTATCACTAAAAACAATGAGTTACATTTGAGCATACGTATGAGAATCACTCGAATGCGAGCTTTCATCGTAAAAATCTTCTACACAATTATCCTCATTACTAAAATGAATTTCTGCTTCATTTAAAAGCTTCTTGGACTCTGCTCCATGAAGGTATCAATAGGTTGGATGATATTTCGGGGACCGAGGTTTGGAGAAATCTTCTTCAGCGTTTCTTATTGAATGATACTGGAACGCCGAAAGAGAGGCGCGGTCTCAGGGCGCTAAGAAATTGTTCAAACATTTAAAAAAAACCCCTCTGCCCAAACCGGTTCAAAAACTGCATCCATAGTGAAGGTAACAAAACAAGAAACTACTGTTTTAATCTATTCGATTGAGCCGAATGTAGAGCAGAGGTGACCGAAGGTGCATTCTGAGCGATCTGAGACTCCTCATCTCCCCAGTTGAAGGTTAGTAAAATTTTCAAAAGAAATATTTGTTTAGCTTATGGTAAATGTTTAGCTTATGATTAGAAAAATTCATATTCATGGAGTTTTTACAAGAAATAATATCAATTGAGTAATTATAAAATTTTATTTATTCTTAATCTTCAAGTTTTATATGACAAAATCTTGCCTGTTTGCTTCTTGTATTACATCTACAGAACGTGGTAATTTGTTTCTTTGCTTTTACATTAAGGATTGAAAAGTTTATGTTTTGAAGGATTGAAAGTTTTGTATTGAAATGATGGCTAATATTGTATTGTATTGAATTCTAGCCGCCAATATTCAGAAAGACAGCTCCCTGAAGTTTTTATTTTATTTTTGTGAAATATGTTTTATCTAAAATTAAAATATAAATCTCCATAGAAAATCTTACAGTAAACGAGTTTCAAATTTCGACTCGATTCCTAAATGCAGCATGAAATTATACACTATTGACAAAATAGAAAATTTTTAGAATAATTATGACAAAACATTTTTTTAGAAACAGTAGTTCTGCTTCAAATTAAATTTGCTTGCAGAGGAAAAAAACTCTAGATTTATTTTTAAAAAAGAAAAAAACTTTTATCAAAATGCTGCCAACATATTGACAAAAGCGCAAACGAAAAAATAAAGCAACTATGGCAAATTACAAAATTTAAAAATGTAATTTTCAGCCCGTTTTTGTAAAGAAGAATATAAATATGAAATAAAAATAAAAATTGAAAATTGAAATTGAATTGAAAAAAATATCTCAAATTTCGTGTAATCATGTGAGATGGTTATTATTTTTTTAACTCATTGTTTCTCTTAATTAATTTAAATCCACGTGAATATCAGATTACGCATGATATATTTTCATCTCCTAATTGGTCAAATTCAAAATATTCGTCTCAAAGTTTGTGTGTGCGTGGAAATTTGATTTAAACTGGTTTGAAATGATCACGTGATAACTGTTTTGTACAATTGTTAATTTTTAGATTGTACAGTAGATTTAGATTAATTTTTTCCCCAACTCAAAATCCTTCATGCTCCAAAACGGTTTTTTATTGATAGTTAGAACATTTAAAATGAGAGTTTAAAAAATTATATTATTATTGTAATTATAATATATTTGTATAAATAAACCTTTCAATATCGTGGTGTTTCCTGTTGATTTCTATTTTCTACTTTGTGCTGCTTCGAGCGATAACTTCTTGCGATCCTGTTTTCTATTGAAAAGACAGGAGAACGAGGTACTTGACGGATATTCGTGCAAAGTTACAACTTTTGTTGGCGATAAATCTCCAAAAGTGAGAACCTAATTTATCATTTTCTAACGATCCTAAATGTGAAAAATTGATACCACAAAAGCAATAACTAGCCAATTCAAGGCCTCAAAACCAAAAAAAAAAAAGATTAAAATGAAATCTGCTATGCATATTTCAATGTATTATGCTAAAACATCATTTCTTGAATGGCCAGGCACCACGTGCTCGTGCCAGTTAAATTATATTTTTATTCATTTTAATTGTTCCGTTGAATGAGTCATTTTAGCAAACGTATTGCAAACGATCTAAAAAACTTTGTATCGCATTTATAGTTTAAAAGAAATATCTCATTTCCAATTTATTTCTTTTCATATCATCACGTGCTCACTATAACATTTTTCTAGGTTTTAGTTTCGATAGTAATTGACTTATTTTCTTAATTCAGAGCTTTTGTAAATGGGATGGCATCACTTTATTAAAAGCTGATTGTTTGAGGTCCTCGTGAAGATAATAAAATTTCAATTTTTCGCGTACGGATCTTTGTTGAGTCAAAAACCTCATTCCCAAATCAACATCATGTTCTGACATGATAAAAGTGGATTTGCTGAAATATGATAGATTTTAAATTCTTGTTTTTACTCATTGTGTACGCATGGTTTCTTCTCATTCCTTTCGACATTTTTAACGGTGTCGACCCCTTCGGGTTCCGCGTTCTTTCGATTGTAATAGTAGAAAATTCCAGTTATTCAGGTAATCATGAATTAAGAAAACCTTTCGAGATAAAACAGCGAGACAATGGACATCGATATTGTAATATCTTGATCCTGACTAATCAAATAAGAGATTAGTGTAACAAAACAATTCATTTATTTACAGCCTTATATATTGTTACGATTTTTAGCGTAGCGGGTTCGGATTGAATGGACTTTATTTGAGGACAGCACAAACAAATTTATTTACAGCTATTTACAGTTATTTACAGGATAATTGATAGAGTAGCAATTTCAGATAAACACAATCCAGCAATAATCAGTCACTTACAGCGTAAATTCAAGTCTTACGCACGATAAAAACAGACTACAAAACAGCTATCGTATATCACAGCAACAGTTAATCACAGCGAGCTCAATAACACAGCGTTAACAGCAAACGCAAACACAGCTCACAAATCCTTTAGTCCAACGAGACGCTTTTTATTTCAGAGCAAACTCTCAACTAACTAGATCAAATCACTATAGCAACTAACTAACTCACGCCGGCTACTCGTCCTTATATAGCCGAGAAGCGCGTGCACCTGAGTCTCGTGAAAATTCTCAAAACATCGCGCACAATCTAGCGGCTACTAGATTATTCCTTTCGCCAAACCAATCAAGCTGGCGCAAGGCTCCTCGCCAAACGTGGCCAACTTTGGCGAGTTTTCGTGCCGCTCGCCCGCTTGTAACATTGCCCCCTCCTCAAGGACTGCACGTCCCGGGCAGTACAGACCCCGAGCAGGAGACACTCAAAAGTAACAATACCATACACACAAAATTACAGACATAATCATTGAAAAAGAATTAACATAAAGAACACTATTTACAAATATACAGGTCATATTTACATAAATGAGGAAACCATGGTTTCAACTAAGTATTTGACAAATCACCATAATAAGGGGCTAGCCGGTCGTATTGTACTACTCTTGGTTTTGAGTTCGGTGACTTCCTTATTCGAACCACGACGTCATTCAGTCTTTTCAGGACTGTATAAGGGCCTTCCCAGGAAGACTGCAGCTTCGGAGAGAGTCCCTTTCGTCGAATCGGGTTCCAGAACCATACCTTGTCACCTTCCTTGAATTCTTGTCCGGTGGCTCTAGTGTCGTACCTGGTCTTCATCTTCTCCGTCGCTATGTTGATCCGATCTCGGGCAACCCTGTGTACGTCTTCTAAACGGGCCTGGAGGTCTTGAACACAATCCACAGGCGAAGAAGGCGTATCCGGTGGACACCCGAACTGAGGATCACAGGGCAGTCGGAGTTCTTTTCTATTTCCATTGTCCGTCCGAGGAAGAGGTCCCAAGATGTCTGAGGCGAGTCTCTCCAATGATGCACCTACAGTATACCGCTGTAACTTATCACGACTGCGTGTTTCCGGTCGTTTACGGACGTTACAGTCATCACATGACCTGCACCATTCTCGAACATTTTCTTTCATGTTGTTCCAATAGAAACGCTCCCGGACATTCCGAGTTGTCTTCATGACTCCGAAGTAACCACCTGCAGGACTGCTGTGTAAATCCTTCAGTACTTGATTTATCCTTGATCGGGGAAGTACAAGTTGCCACTTAACTGACTTCCCATCTTCGGACTCCCATTTTCTATACAAGATGCCATTCCTAATTTCGAGTGAATTCCAGAGAGCCCAGTAACGTTTAGCTCCCGTACTGAGGCTTGAAGTGTCCTGCCATTTAGGTCTTGAATCGTTTGATTGCATAACTTCCATAATCAGTTTAATATCAGGATCATTCATTTGTTCCTGGCGAACCTCTTCATCACTCCAGGGATCAGATTGAGGTGGGACAGCTTCTGCGATCTGACGCGCAGTTGATGTATCAATCCCATGTTTGTTTTCCGCCGAGGAGCAGTTGCGACAACCCTCGGAGCAGGGCTTTCTTGATAAGGTATCTCCCTTTCCTCTTCCAGATCCCAAATGGAAAAGAGTCATGACTTCTGATGTGGAGTGCAGGGAGTTATTTTTCAAGTCGATTACAAAATCATACTTCTTCAGAAAGTCCATACCAAGTATGAAATCATCTGTAATTTCCGCTACGTAAACGGTATGATCGTAAGTAGCATTTTCAAATCTAATCACAATATTCATTTTTCCAATAATCGGGATTCTGTCACCAGTGACCGTTTCGAGGGTGATGCAGGACGGTGTCCAGAGAATTTTCTTCCCAAGTCGTTCTGCAACATCTCTACGCATGATGGTTACGTTGGCTCATGTGTCAACGATCATTCGGCAGGGGATTCCGTTGACGAAGGCATTAACAAATACACTATTTTCACCACCGCCTCTTGAAGATATCTGTAAAACTCTTAAGCGGTTTTCCTGGTTGCTTCTAGAAGAGTCTTTAACCCGTTTATCGAAGCGGACTGAACAGTTCCTTCGAACATGGCCCTCTTCGCCGCATTTCCAACATTTCACAGTTCTCTGGCCATGTTTGTTGGACCTTTCACCTCTTTTCCGGATAAACTGGAAAATTGTTTTCATCATTTCAAATAGATTTTGCAGCGAAGGATCTGATTCGTCTTGAACCGCAGCACCTCTTACTGAGTGGCGATCCCTCCGTTAAGCTTGCTGAGCGGCTTCAAATTTCATTGAGTAAACCAAAGCTGATTTCAAGTCCTTCAATTCAGCCATTCGCAGTGACTTTTGTATCTCTGGATCCCTCACACCGTCTATGAAATACTGCAGGGCCAGTGTTTCCCGTACCTCGGCAGGACAGTCGGAGAAGGCAAGATGGGAGAGTCTCTCTACATCTGCTGCAAGCTCTTGCAGGCTTTCATTCGATCGTTGTTGCCGGGTCTTTAACTGAAGACGGCTATAGTCCTTGAGGCACTTTTCTCCGAAGCGCAACTCCAGAGCGTTTGAAAGAGCATCAAAGTTCAGATGTTGATCTTCGGGAACAGTTCTCAAAATATCAGCAGCTTCAGCCCGTAGTGATGCAGCTAGTTGACGAGCCTTCGTGACTGGATCCCAACCATTGGCTTCTGCAACGATGGAGAATTGAGTCTTGTAGACTTGCCAGGATGTTTTTCCGTCATACGTGGAAACTTTAATGCTTGATTTAGGAATAGCAGGTCCATGTTGAAATATTTCGGGCTCACGAACATTCGAGGATGGGTTTTCAGCTTTTATCTGTGCACCTTCCATTCTTTTCAATTTTTCCTCGACTTTCCTCTCAATTTCTTGCTCAAAGGTGTTTAATCTTTCATCAAATTTCTCTTCAACTCTACGGAGATTTTCCCCATTCTGTTCACAACTCTGCTGAATATTGTGAATCTTTGCGTCGTTCTCTTGAACCTTTTCCGCTAAAGCATCTATTTTGGAATTGATTGCTTCAACGATATTAGCTTGGCCTTCTTCTATCTTCTTCTTCATATTCTCTTGGCCTTGTTCTATCTTCTCCATCTTCTCTTGCCCTCGTTCTATCCCTTCTTTCATTTCTTTAATGAAAGCAAAAAGCTGTTCAAATTTTGCTTTATCTGCTTCCTCCATCGCTCTAGTCTTCACCATTCAATCCCACTTCTGACACCAGTTGTTACGATTTTTAGCGTAGTGGGTTCGGATTGAATGGACTTTATTTGAGGACAGCACAAACAAATTTATTTACAGCTATTTACAGTTATTTACAGGATAATTGATAGAGTAGCAATTTCAGATAAACACAATCCAGCAATAATATGTCACTTACAGCGTAAATTCAAGTCTTACGCACGATAAAAACAGACAACAAAACAGCTATCGTATATCACAGCAACAGTTAATCACAGCGAGCTCAATAACACAGCGTTAACAGCAAACGCAAACACAGCTCACAAATCCTTTAGTCCAACGAGACGCTTTTTATTTCAGAGCAAACTCTCAACTAACTAGATCAAATCACATTGCAACTAACTAACTCACGCCGGCTACTCGTCCTTATATAGCCGAGAAGCGCGTGCACCTGAGTCTCGTGAAAATTCTCAAAACATCGCGCACAATCTAGCGGCTACTAGATTATTCCTTTCGCCAAACCAATCAAGCTGGCGCAAGGCTCCTCGCCAAACGTGGCCAACTTTGGCGAGTTTTCGTGCCGCTCGCCCGCTTGTAACAATATATACGCATAATTAATGCTATTTAAAAAATTCAAACAACAGTTGAAATTTTAATCATGAAACAGATCCTTTATCAAATAGGAGAATAAATGCAAGAAAAAAAGAGATAAAAGCGTTAACATGGCGTTAGTTTAAAACGGTTATTTCAGGGACTGCTTCAGAAATCCAACGATCTTTATCAGGCAGGCCGTAACACACACACAAACTGAATCGCAAGAAGGTTTTCACACAGTCAAAAACAACCTCTCCGGACACCCACGTTTCTGAATTCTATTTCGACCCCTCTCAGAGTTCTAATTTTCTATCACTCCCTACCAAAATAAAAACTAGAAGTAACATTAAAAAATATATAAGTAAATTCCTACTTAGGTCAACAAAGAATTTTTTTATTTACCTATTTTTTATTAAATAATTGCAATTAATATAAATAATTTATCAAAAAAAATATCGATTTTCGCAAGAAATAAACTCGCATTCTTCACCTTCACGTGAAAAATGCTGAAATCATTGCATTTTACAGATTGAGCTATTACCTATTGATTTCAATTTTCATTTCAAAGCATTAAAATTCTCTTTAAAGTATTAAAAATAAATTTAATTTAATTAACGAATTAATAGTTGAAAAAAAAGTATTAACATCGAGTGTCTAACATTACAAGTTTTAAAAAAAAGTATTTGAACTTCATTGGATGAATGAAAAGAATTTCATTAACGACTGAAAATTTGAACAAGGATTTATAGGAGAATGGGAACTAGTAGCAGAAATTGAAAACCACCGCATCTTATTTCCATCAGATCTCCGCCTCTCATTTTCTCATCGGTGCACTCTCTGACCACTCAATTGCTGCCCAGCAGCGCTAACTGAATGGTCTCCAGTCGATCGTGGGAAGGTCCGTTCAGGATCCGAATTTTTAGCTGACCCTTCCGGAACACAAGTTTGTTATAAAGCCGCAAAAAGAAAAACTGTTATAATTCACCAGGGCTCGATTGGCAGAGCATTGGACTGTAAATCCTTTGGTCTCTGTTTTGATTCCCGGCCAGCGCATCTTGTCCAAAGACTGGAATTTTAATTTAAAATTGTTTTAAATTATTTCTCTAAAATCGGGATGATTCTAGAACATTCTTTACTATTCGAGCGAGATGATTCTCGAATGTTCTCCAGATGTATAAAAGCTGAGTTCTGCTCAATTCTTCATTCTGTTCCCCAGCGAGTTGCTTGGTGCTAATAAAGGCAATTGTTTCTAACGATCGTTGCCATTAATTCAGTCTTCGTGCAAACTCTCAGTTCACAGCTAACACCGGCTGAAGTGCACCTGACTTCGTCACTTAATGGCAACGTTTTAATGTCGATGGGTCGTTTCTCAAAGATTTGAGATGTTCCTGAAGATTGGAGAAAAGTTTATATCTGGATGTCTTGACGTTCTTTTTCGTTGAAGACACGATGGATCTATTTGAAAAGACGAGACCCACGTTATGTATCCTGGACGAACGAGTAGAATCATTATGTAACAAATAACGATACACAATGACTCTACTAGTGGGAAAGATCCACCTCTGACGTTTCATAGGCACTTAACTATGTGTGGAAAAATGGGTGACGTTACATTTGGCGGGAATGCCAATTACTATGTACGAAAAATGGGTAAACGATACAATATGTTCAAGTCGCAATATTTTAGCATAGTATGCGAAATATTTTCCCTTGAATTGCCATTTACTAAGCACCATTTTATGAATATCAGATTTATATTTCCAAAATAAATTGAAACTTGTGATTTGCCAAACGACATTGAATCAACTTTACCTTCTTACAGAAAATGTGATTCATTGGCCAATCATTCATACCACATGCTTTTATATTTATGATTCATAAAAGAAATAAATTATCCAATGTTTTGATTGCCTTTTTCCCCACTATGATGTATTGATTTTAGATGAAATGTGTATAATTATTTCAAAGTTTTGCAAAGCGAAATCCCACGGAGAGTGTTTGCCCTCGACTATTATTCTAACAGAGTGGATCGTCTTGTGGTTCGCAGTATAGTAATAATAAGAAATGAATATGTACTTTGGTTCATAATATACGATTAGGTCCGAAGTTTCTGAAAAACTTGCAATTTTAATAACAAGACTGCGTACCATATTTAACAAGCAAATCGTCGTATATTTCACATAATCAATATAATCGCGAATATATCAATTGCAAGGCAATCCACATTTCCACTGGAGAATTCGGTACAAAATTTGGTGCATATATCCCATCTTGATGATAAAACTATATGACAAATTTCATCTATCTAGCTCTCCTATTTCTTAATTGTCGTGTTAACACACAGTTGGATGAACATGCAGACTTTTTGTAGAAGTATTTCGATCCATATCTCCTTGGTACCAACACTTTTAAAGTAAAGACCGCATTCTAAATTTCAGTCATCTGTATGTTTCGACTTTCGAGGCCGCGGCGGGAATCTGAGGACTTCGGGTTCGAGAGACGATTCTCGGGCGGAGCCGTGTTAGATCCGTCTCGATTGAACTCCCTTTCGCTGGTGAGAGGTGTGGTGTGGGAGCGTGGAGAGAGAGGGTGTCAGCTCCGATGATCGCGGTTCAAAATTACGAGGTCCGTCCCAAAGTAGCCCCATTGGGTTTTTTTGGGGGGGGGGGACTTAATATAATTAAACTAAGTTTTTGAATCATCTTATTCACATTGACATATAAAAAAACGAAACGGACATGGATATTTATAAAACAATTAGTTGCATTCGAATTTCGTAATCGAATATGTAGTAGATTATAATACTTTCCGTAGTCGGAGTGAATTCTATATATTTATAAAAAAGAAAAATGGGGGTGTAGTTTATCACACTTTCAGAAAAAGTTTATTTTGCTTTCTACGAGCAATTTCTCAACTGATTTATATTCAATTTGATGCAGAATTACAATTGAGCTTATAAAATCGTATATAAAATTTCCTATATTTAACACTTTGTATATTTTGAGGTATCGCTCTAACAGGTTACTGAAACTACAGACACTCAACTTCCTGTTGGATTTGGCGGCTCAAAAATTCATTGTTTAAAAAAAATGTCTGACTAAAGATGTTAAATATGTTTACCAATTTTCACCTATCTAGCTCCTTTCGTTTTGTAGTTGGGGTGCTTTTGAAACAACGGGTTATCCGGATATTCAATACCCTAATGAATTCGGCTCAAAACTTAACTGTCTGTAAAACGTGTCTGACTAAAGATGCGAAATCTGCGTACCAAATTTCATCCATCTAGTTCTCTTCGTTTTGCAGTTATCGTGTAAACGTCTATTTCAATAACAAGGACTACTCCTGAATAGATTTTACTCAAAATTTGATAGAAGTCTACAAATTTGATGTGAAGGCCGTATCCCGTATGCAGTGCGAAGAGTTTATCATAAAATGCCAAAAATGTATTTTTCGAATTGAGAGAGATCTTAAACATGGAAGTTCGTCAATAGTTAGTCCGAATTTTTTGACGAATGTGATCCTCCCTCCACATTTCGTTCGATGCGCAGTTTCGAAATTCCGAAAGCATTCCCGAGGTGCAGTCGTTCTGACTCCAAAAACAAAAGAGCGACATCGCCATATTACGTGAAAAAGTTCCAGATGTCGGTATATTAGTTAAACACGCTGACATTCAACACGAACCGCTCTGTCTAATGTCCGGAGACGAGACGAATAGCGGCGATTCCCGCGAGCCCGATGCCTCCATTAACCAGAGTCGTGCGCCGACACGAGACTCTTCCTCATTCCCCCGGACATTGTTCGCCTCGGCAAAAGTAAAAAGAGAGAATGTAAAAAGAGAATCTTTCCCGAAATCTATTTCTTCTGGCACTCCTGACTTCATAAAGAATAATGATGCGACTTTCGGCAGCGGCATTCTCTTCTTTTTGAAAAAAAGGTTACTTTTTTCTTTCGCATCCACCCTCAATTTACTGCTAATAGCTTTTTCGGTTACTTGTCGGTGACATCAGTCCATCGGTGCACGCGCGCATCATTATACTTTGGAAATAGGGGGATGATCCGAAATCATGCAAACGATGTTTACACGGAAAAACGCCGCCCGCCCAACGGTAATGGACGAGCAAATGAAATATTGAGTCGTCGTCGCAAGAAATCGTCTGCGATTTAGATTCGTTAACGGGGTGGGCCACATTTCGGAATCGTTTTCGGAAAGGGCCGTTTGTCGCTACTGCAGATGATGTGAATTCGAGAAGGCGGGGATGGGGTGAAGAGCTGAAGGGGGGCGGAAGGTTGTTTGGAGCGCTTATTCGGAATGGCAGTTCATCCATTATCAAGAAGTTGGGTTTTCTACGAACGATTGAAAAATAAACCTGCTGGATGTTAGTCGAGCTCGACTCGTTATGTTTCGTTCATTTTCCATTTTTTATTTTAAGCGCTGAAAATGTGAGTAACTCGAATTTCGGCTCTTGACAAACGCGTGCTTAAGGAAATGATTTCTCGTTTGGTTTGAAACTGATGCGGGGACATTTATGTCAAATGCTTTTCTTTTTTCCCCCTTCACAAAATATTTTGTTGAAAAAACGATTGTAAAATATTCTATGGCTGTGTCGTCCCCAGTTATAAAGGTGCGGTATGGAAGTTGCTTGCCAAGATAAGGCTATAAATACTGAGTGAGTTGTTGTCATAGTGGGATGGGAGTAATCCTTTTTGGAGGATAAAATGTCATTGCCAAACGACTGGCAGCCCTCAGGCAGTATCTCTGATTCGGCGTTTCACCTACAGAGTCACGCATTTAGTTCTTCGAAAACTTGTAATCGGGACACTCTAAATGACTCCCGCTGACAGTTACCAACACTTACACAGTATCTTTAATTCAGCTTTTTCACACATAGTCACTTATTTAGTATTTCGAGAAAATGCAGTCAGGGCTCTCTAAATGACTGTATCTTCCTCCTCCTCCTGATCGAGTTCTATCAGACAAATTCTGGCGATGACATCTGTTTAGTCCTCAAAGAGCAACCGGTAGCTGCACAAGGCAAGTAGGCATTGTAAATAGAGCAGAGCTGGAGATGATATTAGGTAGAGAGCTTTATGCAGGGATAAGATTGAATGGCATTTTAATCTTAGACTGCGCATTATTGCAAAGGATGGTTACATTGAAAGGGCAGTTGTTCAATTTTTTTAAAACAATCTTTACAGCATTTCTTATTGATTTTTACTTTTTTAATTTCAGTGCCATCTGTTGGGGGCACTATCAGCTGATTGTGCAGTTTAGCAAGATAAAATTTCATGATTTCTCTTGTTTAAAGCCGTAAACTATACATGTCTACCGCATTCCACCTTTTTTTTATTGATTTTCAAAAACAATGCATTATTTTTGCTACCCCTGCATCTTCTTACCGGGCAAATGTGCTGACACACATAGCTAGTAACAGGATGCTTAGCGTTATAAAATAGAATCGAATAATTTCCCTTACTTATCAAAATTTCACACAGAGGGCTCCTAATTAAATTTTTCCGGTTCGCCTATCTCATATATCTCAAATCCAACATTCCGATTACGAGAAAATAAAAAGGAACTGGAGTTCTGATTATAGTTGAAACGTAACCTTTCCTGTAATCTGTAATCCTGGGTGCATCGTTTTGTTCTCTGAAGGGCCAAAAGACATCAGCTCATCTGTTAATATTTGCGTTTCATTATTTTTGAAATTTCTAGTTTCCAAAGTTCAAACGAAAAATTAAATAATAATAATCTAAAAAGATGTTTTTGTTAAGAAATTAAAAATCAGACTATTAATCTTTTTGATCATAATATAAGAGTCGAGACAAAAAAGGGTGAAAGGTTGATAAAAATTCATTACCTTTCAACCATTTGTTTTAAATTTCAATTAACGCTTCAGAATTTTTTAAAAACCTTGTATCATCCCTTCAGGACGTCGCATGGTTTTTAACGTTTACCTGTTTTATTCGGTTTCACCGTCAAGAGTTGTTTTTTTTAATCACAAGGATAATATTCCAAACTTCTTTATTTTAAATATTAAAAAAGCGAAAAATGAATCGTCTCGTTTAGACAGTTCTTTGCTTAAATTCTCTGAAGGGGACGACGCTTTTATCATCCTGAATGAATTATTCTTTTTTGGAGCTTCTACTACTACTCACATTCTACCTTTTTATATTAATCCATGAACGGGGTTAATCCCTTTTAAATATTTATCACAATAAAAATACCGAATTTTGGAATTTCAACAACCATTATTAAAAATGAATGCAATAAATTTTACCGCATTTGATTCAAAATTTCTACAAGGTCTCTATTTGTTAGATGTAAACGAAGAGGATCCCAAAAAACGAGTTAGTTCAGGCATGTTCGGACAAGTACGATGCGACCTTCGAATGCTTGCCCAATACTGCACCAATGGGAATTTTTCGAAATGTTCGTACGGATTGCAAATAATAGCATATTCACATTGAAATCCGATGGCAGCCATCCCATCAATTCGTTTCTTTATGGACTAACAACGTTACTTTTAAATATTATTGGAATTATTCATGTTACATCAGCCGCGCTGCCTGGCAGTACGATCAGAAACGGAAGGTTTCAGCTTCGATATTCGATTCCACCAAAGAACTGTATTGTAAGTGAGTCTGATGCATATTAAATCCGTCGGTGCCAAACGTTCTCTTACCGTTGTGTTGTATATTTCGGAGATGGAGATCTTAATTTAGGTGTCGCCCTCGTCATTTTGATCAACGATCCAATGACGAGTTCCTCCCCAAATAATCATAGCGCAGTTTTAAAACGAGAAATTAGTGTAGCTACACTATCCATATTACACTTAAATTAATCAGGCAAATGACCATCTGTTTAAAAACACTTGATCCAAGATTTTCTGAAAGAAACTACATGTCGTGTCATTTGACTGATTGTGCAATTCATTTGATTTATATAAAATAACACAGTGCCTCGGAGGGACTCTAAAATACACACGAATTATAAATTTAGCGAGACAATTAACTACACAATATGTACAAATTTAATGAAACATAGGTCATTTCATAATTTACTCTCAGCTTTATATCAAACTAAATTCTGTTTCAAAAACATGGCATTTAGTCGAGGATTTAATTAAAGTAGTTGGAAATTATATTGGTTTCACCTAAGATTTTTGAGTATTCAAAATTTAGTGGCATGTATATATTTTGAAAGCGTACGCCAGCAATCATAGCCAGAGTGACATGACGCCGTTCTTAACTTTCGTATAATTTTACCACTCATTCTTTGACATTGACTCTATTTCAGGTAAAACCGTTGCCACTTTAGTTAGCTGAATACTTCGCTTTGCTTATTCCTATTATCAACAAATTTCCTATTGTTATTAACACTAGAACTACGAACCAGTCAAAATGACCGGTTGCATCATTTATTTATACCATTTCCCCTTTAAGTCTTATTTAATATTTTACGATAATGTCATGATTTTTATTAAATTCGTGTATAGAATAATATTATAAATTATTTTGTTCTTATGCTTCTAATTTTCAGAAATAACTATGTGTTATACCTAAATATATGAACCGGTCATGAAAATATCATGAATACATGTTGTGTATATCATGAATACCTATTGTGTATGTGTGAGATGATTGGTCAGAAGGGTGGGACAAAAACAGTCTTTATTTATTTGTTTTAGATTTTAGTTGGGTAATACTGGTGGAAAGTTGCCTTTTGGATTAAAAATATACAAAAAAAATGATCGCAATAGTACATTATCTTGAAATGCCTCAAAAAATATGAAGCTTGTTTAAAAAAATTTACTTATAATGTGGACCTTTAATTTTTTTTAAAATTTTTTTAATTCGGCTAAGTGAGAAAAATTTCCTTACAGGTTCAGGAAGAATTTTAGAATATCTGTTTATACTACTACGTTTTCAAACGCTACAAAAAGTTTAAAGTTTGTAAAAAAAATTGAAAAATCATAAACTTGGCTAAAATATATTTTATGAATTTTTTGTACGTATAATGTCACAAAAGATGTTTATAAGCATTGCACTTATAAGCCTACACTTATATACCAAATACGCTTATAATCATTACAATTTAATAATAATAATTTTTAACTTTAAATTTTGTGTTTCTTACTTTTATATGTTCAGTGATTGTAAATGTTTGTTTCTATTTCTTTATCACATTAAACTGATTTTTTTTTAAAAAAAAATCTTGGTATATTCACACACAAATCAATTTATGCTCTTGTGCGTCTTTCTTCTCTTGCGATTGAACCACAGACATGTTTGAGCCCATTTTTTCGCCAATTCCACAGATATTTCCACTGCTTGCGTGTGACAAAGAAGCTGGAGAAAGTCGATAACCGGGTGAATTAATTGGTTTTGTCTTCTGTGATGGCACCCAAGTCCTGTAAAGCACCTCTATCAGGAGCTGCAGCACCTCTATCTGATATTCCGATACGGTGAGCAATGGAAGCTACAGAGAGCAATTTAATACGAATGCTTTATTTCTTTATTCAATTTCGAAGAGCGGCCTGATAGTTTTTATAGCTTCTTGTATACTTGAAGGATCTGGGTGGTTTGCATCTTCATGAAAAGAACAGCAATGCTCTTCATCTCCATCATCGCTGCTGCCTGTAACCGTTTCTGGCACACCAATATATTTTGTTCATTTTTAATCAAACCTAACCATTCTCTGAAATTCTTTGCTACTTCTTTCTTCCTCTTATGTGGTAGCTACATCAAAATGACCTCCAACCCTTTTCCTGTCAGAGCGTTGACTGGTTTATAAACTCCTTTTTTTTATAACTAGTACTATTTTTCTTTTGTACAAGTGCAAGTATTAAAGTTTACACACTTGTAGGCAGAACTATCAAATAAAACCCTCACCTTCTTCTCTAAGGTTTTTTTGAGTTGGAATCAAACTTATCTGACCGTTTTCTGCTTTTAGACTTTAATAAATTCCCGCATTTAGCATGTCAAGCTTTTATATCTTGTAAAATTCTTTTGCAAGAAACAACGGAAATCGAAGCTCTTGAAAAAATTTATTTTATTTTGTGAACTGATTTGTAACATATTTCCCTTATAGAAGGATGTCTTTCTGAAGTCATTTTGAGTCTGTATCTAATATGACACTAGATATTCATGATAGATTCGTAAGTAGGTTGTTCGATTTCAAGCAAATCACTAAATTTCTCAAAAGTAAGATATTTCAAAAATTATCTTGTCTTCTCTAATCTAGACAAAGCCATTTTTATTAAGCTGAAATCGGCAAAGCTATTGACCTAACTGCAGATATTAACTTGTCATCGAACGCTGGCAAATCTCCGATTCCCCTCAATAACACCAGCACCAGCGATGACTCAATGTCTCTGGTTGTCTTGCCAATGCCATAGCCAAATTGTTTTTGTATTTCTATTCACTTCATATTATAATACCTAATTAAAACTTATTATTTCATAGAGGAGAAGACCAAAAAATATCTGAAAAAATAAACAAAAAGTGTGTTTTTGCGAATTTTTAATGTCTTTGTGGCACCTTAAAGCGCATTCCAATATTTTTAAATTTACCTTATCTGCGCTAAAGTTTTTCGTTCCATTCTATTGGTCAGATCATGTCAAAATGATGCCATCAAAATTAAATGCTCAATGTTTTATTTATTTTATTTTAATTAAATAAAGCGAATATTCCGCAAAAAAGACTGGACCCACGATTAATACATTCCATCTAGTCTTAATAACAAACGATGGCACCGCTTTTCCTGACGTCACCATAAATACCTCGGCAGCAGGTCTCTTCATAAAGTCATTCCGGCGCTCGACAAAGACGTCAGCTCCAACAGAAATCGGTCGGACATATTTAACAACCGAAATTTATGCATTCATCGTCCATCCTTTACCCGAGACCACCCTTTCTCCAAAATCACGACGACTCTCTTTTCTCCGTCATTAAACGACGGTTGCGGTTAAAGGCACGTTAAGACTCGAATTTAGAGGAAAGAAATCGAAGAGCCCGCTCCAAACGATAGTAATGGCCACCCCTGTCAGCCATGTTGTCATTATCTTTTGGCAAGATGCTCATTCGAATGATATGCTGCAGACGATAGTCGAGGCTTTTCTTCGGTCCATTTGAATATTGATTTCTGGCTCAGTCCTCCCCCTCATGCTGTTCTTAGTGACTCCCCCTCCAACAGGAGGGCTTCAACAAGCTGCAGAAAGGTTTAGGAATGTCTTCTTGCCGCAACTAGCGAATGAGGGAAGTGCTTTACATAAATTGTATCCTGTGGCAGAGGGTGGGGGAATGTGACCTCAATAGTGATGAATTTCGACACTCCCCAAATTTTGCTTCTTTTTTTTTCAATAATTTCATTAGTAATCACTGAAAATTATTTAATTACCGATGTGAACAAAAATTTGATATAGGTAAGTTTTAATAAAGAAATGACAACTAAGCAAATTGCTCATTCTTTTTTTTCATTTTTCAGTAAATTAATTTCAAAGGAAATTTTCAATTATAAAATAGAAGAAAAGCTTCACCAAATATTAGGTGAATTATTCAGATATCTGTTTTCTAAGATTAAATTACGAATAAACTGTAAATGAGCTTTATGAAAAAATATGTTCACATGAACAAGTATCGTGTCATTTTTTGTGTTATCATTTTAATTAGTCAATTAGAGCTGTGATAGCTTTGTGATGAGGCTCTGACTTCAAGATCATACGATCGTAAATTAGAAGATCGGATTTTGTGGCTGATCACTTTTTTTTACGTTATTCTGATGTGAGGCGCGTTAATGGACTTAAAAAGAGTCTCGTGATGTTTGATGTGAAAATTAAAAAAATAAAAGAAAATAAAATGTGCCAATGCATTAGCCTCTTTGTTTTATTATCACAATTTCAAAAATATTATTGCCATAGCATAGTTTTAATTTAAATATATTAAAGTAAGTCAGCAGAAAATATTTGCAATTTATGCTTCATTTGGAAATGTGTTGATTTGAAATTAATTGTAAAATACTAGTGATGGCCATTAAGTGAACTTTCCTCTTTGGCGGCTTCTACGGCTAAAACGAATGCACGAAATGAAACTACATTTCATATACAGATTGTAAAAGGAATGTAAAAATAAATTCCTGAGTTTTCGATACCTCTCTATAGTTTCTTGGAATTGCATTATGGTTTTGTTCAATATAGTGATATTAAAAGCAACATTAGAGATATTTTGTGACGGACCTCATGATTTTTATCCGCAGTAAGATGACAAGGACGACACCTGTGTGGTACCCCCCCCCCCCAAAAAAAAACCTTCATACCGCACCAGTGGGAGGACGTTTGGCCCCGACAGATTTAACGTACACCAAATCCGCTTAAACGGTAGTTTGTCGGTGGGTTCAAGTTTCGAAACTGAAATCCTCCTTTTTCAAACGTCTCCCCGATGAAGTGGTGTGTAAATTTTGAGAGGTTATGGCAGCTCAAATGTTGCCCACGTGATCTGACCATGGTTCGAAATTACGAAAAACGTCCCAAATATCTCTGGTGTGATTTTAAAGCGGGGCGCTAATATAACTAAACTATCTTGAAACCCTCTGGTTCAGAAGCCGAGACCTTACTTCTAGAAAACCACGGCCTTCAATTGAATTAGAGAGATCTTAATACGTATAGGAACATGTCAAGAACAAATGAATTGATGTTTTTCTGAAAAGAATGGTACTTTGTGAATACTTTATTTAAATACTTATCAGTGTTTATTTGCATATTTCGACTATTTTGCAGAATTGTAAAGAAATTATTCACTTAAATATTTACTTTATCATTTACTGAATATATGCAGACAGTCGTTCCGTTTGTGAGTCAAAGAGGTATTTGGTAAAAACAATATTTTTTTTACATTCTTAAAAAGAGAGGCAATCATGCATTGATAGATCCTCAGTGGCTTCCTATCTTTAAATACTATAAAGCGTCTCTGTACCAAAATCTATCGTTTGCTTGAAATTTTAAATTCGATTAGTGAAAAGAAAATCTCAAACGCATACTTGGTTTTGTTTGCTGAGGGTTGCTCAAAGTATTCTGTTAGTGTGCAAAGGAAAGCATTCCCATTTCCTTCGTTTCTTTCTGGCGAATAGTGAATTCGAATGATTTACTGTCTTTGATTAAATATAATAATGCGATTTTAACAAAATCAAACTACTATTGCTAACTCACGTATGAGCGCCTGAGTGAGTCCCAGCGCTAATACTTCCCCGTTAAAATTCCAACAAATCTTAATTACGAGTTCGAACGAACCGATCTGGCTTCTGTGCCTCCACAGTGCTTCCACGCAGATTACCCGTTCTTACATTTGTCGCCAACGGCTTTGCTTTTAATTTTGGCGTGCAATTATCCCCCTAATTCCTCTTCATGTACAACACAAATCACCCCGGAGGCAGCGCCATGCTGATCCACAATCAGTGGGCAAAGCTGCAGATGGCTCAGGTCGCCCCAGCCGCACTTTCCTATTTAAATCGTAATCCGAGGGTTGGAAGGCTTGTTATCGAAAAGATGGCAAGCCGAGTTTTAAGAACCCCCAGTTAAAATCCGATAATGCTTGGTCATTAACTCAACAGTGTGCTCCACTAATCCTTTTCGCCATTTTTAAGCAGAAAGCGCGTAAACAGTGATTTTGGCGAAAGACTTCTTAAACGCTTTGAACTGGAAATGAATATTTTCCTGACATGTTTGGGATACATTTTTAGGGCTTTGTTCTCAAATGGATGGCTTAGTAGGTAGTAACTTCTCAAATCGCTTTTGCATTGTCACATCCCCTCATTTGCAAACGGTGGCTAGAACGAATAATCAGTTTGGAGTTATAGCCTACGATATGCACATCTTTCTTATTTAGAACACGTTTTCTAAAATACAATTATTTGACTTTTCTATAAATTTATTTATTTATTCTGTCACAATTTTATTCAGAATTCATTCACCGAGGCGGCTTCAGATGAATGCACTTCAAAACTAACAAAAATTTTCACTCAGAACATTTTATATTCAGTTGAAGTTTTCAATCCAGTTTTTTCATCTAAATTGAAAAGTTCCGTCAAATTTGGGAACAAATTTATGTGTATGCTGACCGTATATCGATCTGTACAATTGCACGTATAGAAACACAAAATTAGTGATTTGTTAAATAATTTTGTATCAAATTTTTTTCATTGAAGTAGGCATTCAGTGTTTCATTATATTACGAAGCACCAAACGTGTATTAACAGACTCTTGGCATTCGTGGCAGTTCCCAAGATTTGTGGATTTAAGCAAAGAAGGAAGGAAAACAGCACCTTCAATAAAAGTGTGTACGAGTTCCAAAACCATGAAAGGCGAAAGAGTTTCTGAAAGACCATTTTCTTCGCACCGATTCTTCGCACACTTTTAACTCTAGACATAAGAAAAAAGTATTAATTTATGACATTATGTCTATATGCGTGTCTTGTTCTTGCGTACACCAAGAGCAAGGCACACCTTCAGCGTCAACCACCCCACCACTAATAAACGAAACAAGTTTGACAGGATCTGTGTGTGCACCTAGGTGTTTTTGGTATGTGCCATTACAGATTATCATTTAAGAAATTGCATTTCTTCAAATCTTCGTTTATTTATTCTTAATGGATAACATCTAGGTGGGAAAAAAGTTTTTATTTTATATTTTAAAAGTTGTTGTCACACCCTTTGAAGCCTCTTTCCCTCCAAACTCTGACCGATCAAATAAGAAAGTATTGTGATGAAATAATTCTTTTATTTATAGTCTTATATATACACACAAAAACAACTTGTTTTCATCTAAGTTTATATTATTTACAGAATTCACACAACATTTGAAAGTTTAGTCAATCCATCCATAACCTAAATCAGATCGGAGAATAAGCATCAAAAAGAGGCTAACAGATTGATAGCTCAAAACGACTACTCCATGATCACTCCAGAAATCCACCTATCTTTATTGGTTGGATCCTAGCAGAGAAGCCCGAATCGCATCAAGCTTCTCAAAAAATCAGGAACAGCTTCGGATACGCACGTCTCTCCGAATTTTCCTTTAATGCTTCTCACTGCTTTCCTCTCTCGACCAAATCAAAAACAAAAATATCGCATCCTATTTCTGTCACATCTCTGCTTTTCATTTTCTCATTGATGAAATGGAGTTCCCTGTTCAGTGATGCTTCTTCCTCAGGGGTCGCCAGCCAATCATGGGAATTACGATCCATCTTTGTAACTGATCATTTCCGAACACATGCTAATACTCAATTCTTAACTAATATCGGCTTAAGTCTGCCTGACTTCGGTTGCTGCTAATTGATCCTATTTAGTTTCATTCTGATCCCCTGAAGATATGATGGTTCTCTTTGAAACGACGAAATATACATTTGTGATCCTTTATCTGGGTGCAACTAATGACGAATCACAATGACGCTACTGGTGAAGAGGAACCGCATCTGGCGGGTCGTAGGCACCTACTTATGAGTGGTAAAACTCGTTGTGGTTTGTTTACAGCAGACCACCGAGTCACCATGGAGAAACGGGTGACGTTATATCTGACCGGAATGCAAATGATCATGCAGCGGAAAAAGGAGATATTTGCATCATGATTTTGCATTTTAAGTAGAATTGATTGTTCGAAATAATATTACAAATGCAGAAATTTTGCAGGCGTTTCCTTTCGGGTATTTTAATATTTGTAAATCAAAAATGTAGAAAAAAAAAACAGTAGTATGCTAAAATCTAAACTAATACAAAAATGTTGCGAAAAAAATCAATTATTTATTATATACATATTTTTTCTTATTAAGGGAATTTGGGACTGAGAATTTCGCAAAATCAACAAAATAACGATTTCCCAATTCTTATCGTAGAATGATTATTGAATTTGTGACTTATTAATTCAAAACAATCGGACAAGTATTTAGTGAGGTAAGGAATAATTTTTTCTAACGGAATATCAGGTGTCACATTAACTTCGAATGTTTACACCAAACAGATTTCATACGCAAGTAGCCAAGCCGCTTAATTTTTTCCGTGAAAGAAAAAGCAGGACAATTGTTTAAGACTGAAACAGTTAAAGCTTTATTAATAGTTTTAATGCTTTCGTTTCGTTTTTCTTTCGATTAACTTTTTCACCGGTTATTATAATCAGCTTCAAAATGAGTAATTTCATTTGAATTTCAATCAAATGGTTATAGTTTTGTTGTGTAGACATCTGCAGATCATTTAATAAATATTTTGGCGAAAAAAAATATCAAATCAAAAAGTGAATTTTCTAATTTTTTTTTAGTATTCCCTGTATAGGATAATGGTCATTAATAAATGTGATAATAATATATAATAATAAAATTGATTTGTCAGAGTTTAAAAATGCCACTTTATTGGCCTGAGAAAAAACCAACTTGATATGAATGGTTTTTAATTCAATTTTATTATGTTGAAAACTTTCAACTGGCTTATTTCAATTTTTTTTCTGCAAAATTTTGTCTCTTATGAAATATTAAGTCAATCACATTTTCACAAGTAACACATCATAAAGAAAATTTTGAAATCTACTAGCTTTGAAAGGCATGCTTGATAAAATTAAGAATGAATTTGAAAAAAATCTTTATGAAATTTTTTTTAAATGCTCAAAATTAAAAAAAAAATCTTATATTTTCCAAAAAAAAAAAAATCCCCTAAAATTTAAACAACGTATTTTTTATAGAAACTAATATAGATATCAAAAATCTGATCTTAATATATTGTGAGGTCACATTAAAAATTTGGTGAAAATTATGCAAAAAGGAACATTAAAAAAAGTTTTATATATTTTTAAAATTTAAAATATCTAAATTTGTAACTTCTAAAAAATATTTTAAAAATTTATTTATTTTTATTTATTTATTTATTTGAAATTGAGCGAAAAACACTTTTGGGTAACGGGTCCCCTTAAATATCTGGCTTTCCTTCATCATTAGTTTTCAAATTTCATCTAGCAGAAAAACCACACAGAATTAAAAAAAAAAGAGTTTAGAATTTCATTTTTTCCTGCTCTTCGGCCTTTTGTACATATGCGACTCATTGGGGAGTTGCAGTCACCGGGTGGTAAGGTCCCCACTTCGAGACCAGCAAGTTTCAGTTTCGTGACCCGATTTCGCCAAAGAACTCTCGCATAAGCTTGACCGGTATGCAAGTTTCCACTGGTATGGTACAGAAGTTTGAAGAGGGTTGCCAGCTCAAGGGTGAGGGGCGTTGTCCTCGTTATTTGACCTCAGTCAAAATTATGAGATCCATCCCAAAATATCCCTATTTTTGCTTTAAAACGTACTGTAACTAAACTAAATTAAAACTAGATGTGTCTCATTGCGAAATAGGAAAATAGTATTGTAATTGCGCACGTTCGAGAAAAATGAAATTGGGCAAACGAAAAAGTAATGCTTTTCTGAAACAGCAGAAAAGGAAAATTTTCTAAAAGAAAACGCTGTTGCGTGGCTCCTGCAGTTTAGGTGAAGGCGGGTGGATGGCAGGGTGGCATTATAAACGGATTTAGTAATCTCGTACAAAACTAGATCAATAAGTGAGTACGTTGATGCACAGAGAAAAAGTAGAAATCGCTGAAGTTCTTAGCCCCTATTCATATTTAATGGTGATTCACGCGTTGTAATCTAGAACCACGATTACAACACATGAATCCCCATCTTTAGATTTTCTTTTTATCATAATTGGGATCCTCTAATCTTTACATATAAAACTCTTCTTGCACCTTTTTGCTCAAAAAATAATTTGCAATAAAAAAAAAGTCGCTGCCACTTATTGAAAACGCATGCAATCAGTTTAGAAATTGTATTAAATGTCTGAAGAATACGTAATATATGGCAGAATTAGCTTATTTTGAATTATTATAAACATTAAAATCACTTTTTTAAATTTATTGTGACTAAATTGAGGATTGAGGAGACTAGATTTAATCTTTCCCCAATGACTGGAATTACTTTGCACCGAGGTGATGTGCCCGCGAGCTGATAGTCTCGACCGTTTAGTGGACTGCTTAACGTGCAGGCACAGCTCATCTAAAACTGATCAGTTTTGTAGATGAAATACTTATTGCGTCGCCCCTTCAAAACAGAGTTGTCTAACGAAGAGACAGCGAAGGATCTCATCTTCCATGACAGTAAGAGACCGCCCTCCGCGTGGAGGGTGTGCGGTTCGATTAATTCGCACTCGGGGAATCTCCTTCCTATCATTTCCTGCATTCTCATTCAATCTCTCATCAATTAATTTGGCCCCATACCTCCATCCGAACTCTGAAAAATTATTAAGAATGATGGAATGGAAAAGGTTTTAAAAAATTGAAATTCGAACTTTTAGTCTAAAACATTGTAGTATGACTATGTTTTAAGCTCGTCGCTTTTCTTTTTTATAATTTAAAAAACAATATATTTTACCATAGAAACATTTGCACTTGGAACAAAACAAAATCAATATTGTGACAAAAAGGAGGCGTATAGATGCAGTAAATAAAAAAAATGAAAATCATTGTTGTAAGATATTCTTTAAAATACTCTTCTAAATCGTGCCATTGAATACATTAGCGCAGTTGAAAACTTACTTTTTAGAACTTCTGAATAAAAATGATTTTATGGTGTAAAAGTGGTTATTGTGCAAAAATAAGCACAAGTGAATTTATTTTTTGAAATCGGTTAAAGATCCGATTAATTTTTAATTAAAAACTCAAGCAAACTTTTGAAAAACTTTCTTTTAGCAAAGACTTGCTACTGGAAGAGCAATATTCGGCGGTTTCGCACAGGTGGATTTCCCTGGATTGCAGCTGGTGGGATGCATCCAATTTATTTTAAGATTCAAGAGGCTTATTCTGGCTTATAAACCTCAAAACCATTAGTGAGGAAAACTCTGAAAATTAACTTTTTTTTTCTTACTTTTGATATTTTAATGTTTCGTCTACGAAGCATAGAAAAAATTCCGTAATCTAAAAAAACCCATTTGATTTGATGACGAATTTCCACATTCAAAGGTCCCTGTTTCGAAAAACACACTTTTGTCACTATTTCGGCCTTCCTACCCGTCTATCTTTGTCACTCTGTTTTCGAAAAAAAATAATTCAAAAATGTTTTGAGCTAGATGCATGAAGTTTGGTACATGGCCTTTACATCGAATTTGCGGATTCCTGTCAAATTTTGATAAAAATGTATTCGGAAGAACTATCTATAAATTTGTGGATATTTTAGCATAGCTAAGAAACAAAAGGAGCTAGACGGATAGAATTCGGTACATAGTTTCTTTAGAGTAAACACTTATCAAATTTTTTGCCAAGCATTACAAGAAGTCGATCATCTACGAAATAAATACTAATAAAGATTTATCAGAGAACGTATTGCTTGGCATTAACATTACAATAACGAAATATTAACCATGGGCGTGAATTTATCGTGTAATCTTTGGTAAATTTTTCGTTAGTCCCTGGTATGAGGTTAATAGCATTTAAAAAACTATTTTGTATTTGAAGCGCTATTTTCCTAATAAATTAAAACAAAAATTGGACACAAAACTATAATTACTGTTAAAAAATCACATTAAAATTTATATATTTAAATTATTATGTTTTTTCTCTCCTAAACGAGAAAATAAAAAAGCAACTTTTGAGCGAGGAAAAGATTAATCACTGCGAGAAGAAACAATCATTACTTATAGATTTTCCTGGCGGAAATAGTTTTCAACGAACCTAAAATGCGGGAGTTTATACCGATAGCTAAGGATGAACGCGAATGACGCTGAGCATTTCTATTAATTATAGGCATAACCTAATTTTTATAATCTAATCACTTACATTTTTGAGTTTACAATTAGTTACTGACGGACAGCATTCCAAGTTTGCATTTTTCTTTCAGTGTGAGCTAATTTCGTGTTCATTCAATAATTCAATGGCAATTATATTAGTCTTTATAATGCTTTAGCGTCGTACACGAAGAAGGTAAAATAAAGGTCCCGCCATCTGCAACTGCAAGGAACCATCTCCTTCGCTTAAAGGGCCCAATTAATTCTTACTTGAGGCTCCCTTTTCCCATAATTACTCGAATCTCATCCTCCCTCATATTAATTAATTTAAGGTCACACCTCTTCCCTTATTCCGAAAAATATATTACAAGTAGAGAACCAGAATAAAAAAAATTAGAAGGAATCAACAGTGAAAGAAGAGAGAAAACTAATAAAAACTTTTATCGTTTGCTCATTCGAACTTAATGATCGCCAGCTGCATATGAGCCGCAGACGATATCAATTCGTAATTAACTGATTCAAGTGACGTTCCCCAAACGGGCTCTAATTGGAGACGAGGCAGGGAGGGAACATCGGAAATAAGTTTTCGAGGATGCCATAAAAATCGAACGCTCTTTTGCTCTGCCGTTGGTTTCGAGGGGTGGGTCAGGAGGTGGTCCCATTAAGGCTCAGAAGTGTGGTAATCGGAGTTGAGAATGACGAATACCAACTGAAGAGGGCGAAATGTGTGCACGACAACCGGCCGACGGAAGATAAAGAGAGGAATTTATTTTAATGAAGAAATTTTATTCATCGAATTTATTTATTACTAAGAAGAACTTATTCTTTTTTTTTTGGAATTGTCTTATGAGATGTTAAGGCAGATAGATTGAGTTTAAGTCCCTGCTCCCTTAGTCTGTACGGCTGCTTAATCATTGGCAAGGGAAAGGTGTGCCACGCACTTTCCTTGCCATCTCCTTCGCTTTTCTCTACGGTCTATCCAAACACCTGCAATTCTCCACTGTCTTTAGCTGAAACCACACTGCCAACACAATACTACACGACCGGCTATTCCACGCATGACGCGACGCTCCTTCAACAATAGTAAGCAATAAGACTTGGCACACAGCTGAATTCAGCAAAAGCTTAAGCTGCACACAATGCTTGCACTTTACCGGACTTTTCCAGCTATTCTGTCGTCTCTTTCCACTATTCAATGCACGAATCACTGCAGTACTGACTTCGGCTTTAGACTGTCGGCCTTTTATAGTTCCTGGGGGTGGGCAAAGAAGCTTCTGGAAAATGCAAGCATATGTAGGTTCCTATTAGCTCAATCGCTAAAATTCTGGAAGATTCCAGTATTATTTGTTTTTTCGCCAAAGTCGCCAAAGGACCGCTAAAGGTTGTCACCAAACTCTGAGATCACTGATACGGTATCCTATCAGCATCCAACTGAACTGATAGTAAAATGGTCTTTCCAATGATTCTAGCCCATATATATATATATATATATATATATATATATATATATATATATATA
>JAOUZG010025848.1:1606929-1621840 GCA_026289955.1 Argiope argentata
ATATATATATATATATATATATATATATATATATATATATATATATATATATATATATATATTAATACACACAAAATAAATCTCACCGACCGGATCTCCGGTGGAACAACATTGGCGAGAACTGTGGTTGAGTCCGAGGAGCCATCGCCAGTAATGGTGCTTCCCTTCCCTAAAGAAGCGCGTCCCGTTATTAATGAGAAGAGCCAGACTTTCTTGTACCTTCCACGCTGGCGAGAATAACCATCATGCCAGAAGCTTCTCATCCTCGTTTCGAGGCATCCCACGGAAGGGAATTATTTCTTAGTTACGAATAACTCATCATATTCCTTGTATTACAGAAGAACATAATCTGTTCCCATTTCACTTTTTTTTTATGCGAGTTTAAAATCCAAAATTTCAAGTTATCAAGTTATGATTTTTAAATCCCAATTTGCCGTAATTAATTTAAGTCCTTAACCAGTTTAAACCGAAGTCAGGATGACTTTCATCACGAGACTTCTCTGTCGGCCTCTATCCCTCTTTCTCTCTCTATAGGTTCCCTATATAATAATAATTTTTTTAACTATCAATTTTAGTTTTTAAAGCCGGAAAACAAAGTTTTCATCTTGACAGATAGAAACAATTTTGATGCCACAAAAAAATTATATATACATGTGCCTTACAGTGCTTTGGAGTTTTCGCGTTCCCAAGTTCAGGATTATCCACACATTAGTGGATATGCATAACATTTGATGCACATCTGATATTTTGTCGTAGATAGCTTGCACTAATATCTTCCTGTTTACAGTACTGAGCTGCTCTGCTCACTCGCTCTCAGATGGATAGAAATAGATTTCCAACAGGCAGATTTCCTTCAAAACAACAAGAATGCACAGATTTGACGTAAAAATCAAATGCGGGATAAGTGCTTTGGAATTATTGTATTTGCAAATAAGCAGATTCAAAACTCCTCAAATGATTTTTTTTATCATTTAGGCTGGAGGAAAGAACAAAATCGACGCTTAATAAGGCTAATTGTTTGATGATGCAATGTTCTCAATACATAAAAGAAAGCAAAAACATTAAATCTATAAGAATATTTTTCTATTACTAAAGTTGGAAAATAATTGGGTCAGACATACTTCTGTCTTTTGTCTGAGTTAAGTCACTTTACTGGGTATCAAGACTTCCCGTGTACAACTCAGGAAAAATATACGCGATAAAACAATTAAAAGAGGTTTTACGCGTTTCTTTGTCAATTGTAATTAAAGAGCGCCTTTCACGGCCGGTTCGTCTCTGACATCCCCGTGAACCTGGACTATCCCTTAGCTTCGAATTTTCGCGCAACTACACACATCGAAAGGGTTTAATTGCATTAGGATTCGCTTATCTGGGCAGCAAGTGGCGCTGTTTACCCTACAGAAATTCAATTTAGGGTAAGAAGGGGGCATATTTCATGTGCCCGACACAGAAATTCCTGAATTAAGAGCGTGGGAGAAATGAAGCACTCCCTCCTGAAAATAGGATTTTCTTTTCAAGAGTGACTTTCCTCCGAGTCAGGAGGGATTGAAACATTTTGCCGCACCCCCCTCTCTTTTCAAAAGGGCGGAAGAATGTCAGCCTGTAATCTTGGAGATAAATATTGTAAACCTCCTTTTTGGAGAGCAGCGGCTGTAGTTAAGTTCCAGATTGAAAATGTTTACGTGGAGGAAAACGGAGAAAACGATGACATTTATTATGTGGCGTGTAAAATGCATTTGTGGTGAAGTTTAGAAATCTCGATTATTTCCTCGACTATTATTTGAAGGTGTGCAGCTTTTAAGGTTAGGAGAATAATGCTTATTTTAAGAGATTTCAATATTCACCTACGCAATTCTAAAAAGGATGATAGTGTCCTTTTTTAGATAAAAGTATCGATTCATTAGTAAAATGTGTGCACACTGATATGGTAAAAGACCCGTGTGAGCTTTATCGATCTAGAGCTAATTTGGACGATGTAAGAACTACAAGCATTTGTTCAGCTGTCAAGAAATTTCTAATGTAAAAGTTTTTCACTATGGGGATGCAATAGTCACTCTAGCTTGAGTGAATTTTCGAATCTGTAACAGTAAGAGAATGTTTGGGGAATGAAAATTTCTACGCCCTTTGAGTCAAGTAGTCCATAATGACCTTGATTGAGAAAGCCTTCCCCTGAGCACATCATTCCTCAAAGTAAAATAAATTAAATAAATTATTCATAAAGTAAAATTATCGAATAAACTGCAGTGAAATTTTGCTGAAGTTATGCGATAAAAATCATTTCTCTTGGGTGTCTCTCTATTCTATCAAAAGGAAAAAGAACTTGAATCATTTTTACAAGAAATTAAATAGAATGGAAACATCCGTGTTGAGAGAACCAGGGGAAGGAATTACGTGTCACAGATTGCGCGTTTCATAACAAGGGAGCCCACAACAACAAAAAGTAATCTATCGTAAAAATTGCAATTTTTAAAATCGCCGATCTCTTTTCATACATTAATGAAATGATATATGGATATTTATAACAGTTATTAGTGCTTATTGCATTTCAAAATCTTTCATAATTCGGAATTAATAAGCAACAATAGTATCACTTGTTAGAAAAACTATTGGATTATCTTAAGGGCAATCAATATATAACATTTCAATGATATTTGTTTTTATCAAAATGCATTATTCTATTTAAACATTATTTCTAACGTGCATTCCGCTGTTAGACCAATTCCAGGGAATACTTTTTAGAGACTACCATTAAGTCTCTCGGAAACTTTTTCTACTCAAATGTCAACATTCCGTAATAGATTTCGATTTTACTTGAATCAAAGCGTGCATGTGAAAGATGTCAGCAAGAACCCTTAAATTTGAGATCATCTTTCATGGATGTAATGCTAGAATTGAAATATTGGTCTTTTCCATGAATTGTGATTGGCTGAGCTGATTCTCTGCATCAATTTGTTCAAATGAGCATTTTATGCATAATTTCCCACAATTTCGTTGCAATTCCATTTTCAAATTACCAAACACAAAATTAAATTACTCCTTCTCTCACAAAAATAGGGATAAAAAATAGGCCCCTCCTTCTAAGTGCAGATGAAAGACAAACGTTGAGTTTACTGAAATTAATTGCAATCAATTCGGTAGATTAACTAAAAATAAATACTGCACTCTGCCGGGACCGCGTTAGCACAATGAACATCAAGTTCAACGTTGAAAGTTCCATTTCCTTTTGAGGAGGCTAGGTTTCAGATTTTTTTCTACTAACTTCAACCGATAATGTCAAAAAACAAGGTTTTTTTTACTTATTTTTCAGTGCCTTGTTGCCTATCAAGACCTTGATTTTTCTCTTTTATTTTTTATTGTTTTCTGTCGAAGCGTTTTGAAAATAATTACTTGGATTTTAAAAAAATCGGTATAAGTTTAAGTGTGAAATAAAATATCCAAACATTTATATTCATAGAGAGCAGCTGTTTTTTTCGGCAAATAAATTCACCATTAAAAGCACAAAGCACTCAGGGAGAACTCGCAAAGCTCAAACGTTGCTCTACTACTCAAGTCATCCGACTCAAGTGACTGCTCCTCTCAAGTGACTGATTTCTTGTTTGGGGTCAACACAACTTCAATCGGCTGCCAAATGACCACAAATCTGTATCTCTAGAATATTTTGTACTCTCCGGAACAGGTCTGCAATTGCTATAAAAGGATATCTATACCGATATATCATGGATCAAAGCAGCAGTTTTGTGAAAATTGATCCCCACCCCCAAATTAACATTAAGGTATGCGAACACATTGAAAAGGTCGGTTTTCGCTAAAAATGACATTTTTTTAATAAAAAATTATTGAATGGACTAGTTTTTGATCTATCCAAAACAGATTTACTTTTGTTTCTATGTCAACTAGAAGTCGGAAATGGATAATCGAAAGCACCGATTTAAACATGCTGGAAATTTGCAGCATTTTTAATTACTTTTTTTAATTACTTTCAAATTTAGTTAAATTCAGGAAATTGTTTGCACGGAAAAATCAAAACTCTGATATGAGTTTCAACGGTGTTTTGTGGGTTTGTATGCAAAGAAGCTCTAAGAAGTCTTTGCTCTAAAGAAGTCTTTGTTTCAAACCCTCAGATTAAGAAATATTAATGTCTGTGATACAATTAACTAAGATTTGATAGGATGACTGGATAACCTGAAGGCTACTGGATTGCCTCCTGGCACAAATGCAGTTAGAGAATTTACTGAGCCGACAAAGACAGAGTAAGGGAATCTAAGCGGCCTTCAATGACAAATGCAAAAATTGTCAGAAAAAACTTAAGATAATTAAAAAAAGAAAACTATTAAAATCGCATTAAGAAGAAGAAATAAACTATTGTTGTGAATTTTGTGTATGTCCACATTTGATATTAAAACATTTTGCTATATAATTTAAATGGATTTTTCTTAAAATGGATATTTACTTTTTTATTACGTTTAAAATATCCTCGGAAATCGTACCACGAATGTTCACAAGTTTTTGAACTGAAATGATGCCAAAATAAAAACAAAAGTTTAGTTTTCCCTATTATTAAATATTTTATTTTCCATATAAATGTTGAATTTTCTATTATATTGTTTTCTTTATACTTTTATATGCTAGGGGAAAATGTTTACTGCTGAATATATTATTTGCTGAAGTGTATCATTTGATAAGAAAATGTATGTTCAAACGTAATTACTTTTTCAAATAATATATTTGCTCGTAGACTCCCTAGTCAACGAAATTGTCAAATCATTAGTGCCTTCTTATCATGTCAGAACATGGTGTTGTTTTTGGGAGGATGTTTTTGGCTTCGACAAAAATACGTAGGCGAAAAATTGAAATTTTACTATCTGCAAGAGCATCTCAAAAAATCAGCTTTTAATAACGTGTTGTCATTGCATTTACAAAAGCTCTGATTAAAAAACAAGTTAACTGCTGCAGCAAATAAAACCTAGAAAAATGCCGTTTTGAGCATGTGTTTATATGAAATAAGATAAATAGGAAATGTGATACTTTTTTAAACAATAAATGCAAACCAAGTTTTTCTGATCGTTTGCGATACTAAAGTGACTAATTCAATGAAACGATTAAAATGAATAAAACTATAATTTAACTCGCACGAGCACGTGGTGCTTAGCCGTTCAAAAAATGATGTTCTGATATGATACATCGAAATATGAATAGCAGATTACATTTTAATCATTATTTAATTATTGATTGCTTTCGTCATCTATGAATCCAATCCTAGATGGATATTAGACTTCATCGTCACAACGTTCAGATATATTTTTCCGTTTGCTGGACGGAAGCGAAAAATTGACAAAGAAATAATGTTGAATTCTATTATATTTGGCGATTTTTTTGTTTGGGCCCGGCTAACGGAAAAGCACCCGATTAAAAGCATTTCTCTTGTAATCGGTGTCATTTTTCCATCTCACTTTGCCTGGCCTGCTACAATAGGATTATTCAGACTTAAAAAATTTATTGCTAAAAAAAAAACACTAAATGCAAATTTGAAGCAATATTTTCCTTGAAATTTCTTTTGAAATATTTAATTTCTTTCCCCCCTTAGTATCATGCAATCCTTCGTTCAAAATATTTACTGACGAAAAGATTCGACAACTTTCCCCCATGCCAATCTTTGGTGGCTATGCTTAATCATTCTTATAATATTTAATATTAAAATGCTTTGTTTCGAACAAAGAATATCGAAAATGTTCTTTCCTTTTTATGAAAAATTTTAAATCCCATTAATTTCTTATTTTTATCATCAAAATTGTAATCGAAAATGACGATAAAATTTTCAGTAGTTATGTATTTAATTAATTTTTAGTAGTTATGCTAATCGTCACGACAATTGTAATTAGATAGTGTTAAATATGTTTAAAAATAAAGATAATAATTTATTTTCGCCGGTCCTGGGCCGTGGTGGTTAGGTGCAGGCTTCGAAAATCGGAAGACTTCAAGTTTGGAACCTGATTCTGCCGAAAAGACACAGGTCCGGTGCATTAAATCCATCGGGGCCGAACGCCCTCCCCCCTGGTGTCATGCGGAAGTTTTGCGAAAAGCTTCCAGCAGTCAGATGTCGTCCTTATCGTTTGATCACGGCTCAAAATTACCAGGTCCGTCCCAAAATAGTAAAATAGTGTTGCTTTAAAATTGGCCCTTAAGGTAACTAAATAAAACTTCGGCCATATCTTCTGTAGGGTAACAAGTACTTAACATGTTCATCATTATTTTTCATCCCTTTCGTTATTTAATTAATGAGAAGCTATTATGATTTTTTATTTATAAATCTACTTTGAATTTATTTTTAATTCTAAAAAATAAATAACGTAGTTTAGTTTCATTATATCCAAGCAACAGGAATTTAATAAATACATTTTTTAAAAAATTTCGAAAAATAAAATTTTATTGCCAGAAAAATTTTAGTAAAATGAGAGTTTTCTTTCATTTTATAAACTCATTCTGAGTGTACGTTTCCAATAACTTTATTAAAGAAATTACGCGATAAAACTATATGAATAAGGACGACTTTTTGAAAGTCATTATTGAAATTTAAATACCGATAAAATTTGAGTTAAGAGGAAAATATGTTTTCTTTATAAAGCATTGAAATTAAAAAAAAAAGAAATAGCAAATATTTTAAAAGAAATAAAAAGAATTTTCATCACACTATTGATGCCATATGTTTACGAAAACAAACAAATGCATTCATTTTTAGAGAAAATGAGAAGTTTCAAAGGTAAATAATCTCACTACATATAAAAAAAAAAGGCCAATTGCAGCATAAATGCAACATTTATTTTAAAAAACTATTAAAGAACATCTTTAACACAATTTTTACACTTATTTATTTTAGTAAAAAGCTCCTGAGATCAGACATTCATATTAAGATGCAGAACCCTTAATACTTGAGCTTAGAGGACAATTTTGTGGTTTTTGTAAATGTTAAACCTTTATAAAAATTAATAACTTTTTTATAAAAAATATCTTCTGGAAGATAGAATGAAATAATGGCAACAATTTGCTTTAAATATTATTAAAAAAATATATACAAAAAAAAAAACCTCACCGAGAAGAAGGAAAAAAAAAATATGAAAGTTTCCTAAGACATTTTTTTTCTTTCTCATCCTCGTCGAAAAGACAGTTAAAATATATCATCACATCAATGTCAAGAAGTTTGGTTTCAGGAACGCCCGGAGATTAGCATATATTCTACTTTTCCTATGAATAAATTGTTTCAGTCTCTTATTTAGACGCCAACCGATGATCCTATATTCACTTCCAATCGGTCTCTGGACACCTGTTAGCTATTGGACGTGTTGCCATCGTTTTACACGTTGCAATTTTACGACCATTTACATTCCACCCCTCTTTGGAACCTTGTGCGGCGTTTCTGTCATGATAGACGACGGCTCGTACGTTAAAAAGAATGCTGTGGCGATGAATAACGTAACGCAAAAAGATGGGGTTTTGAACTATTACACGCCAGGCGTAATATTTCTGCACTAAAAATGCAGTTAGTTAATTATTTAGCCAAGAATATAATACTGAGTGAAATGCTATATGATAACGAAGCAATTTATTAATGGATGCTTGGCTTCAGATAGTAGAATGGCTTATGGTTACAGTGAAAATCGAATTCGAATTCATTGGCAATTCAAAATTTTGTAGAATCCACGAATTTGAAATGAACATAGTGCCAGTGTATTATATATATTTCGAATTAAAATTGCTTTATCAAACTAAACTCAGAAAGTTCGAACACACACACACACACGCGCGCGCGCGCGCACACACATATATATAAGGCTGCTTGATCTGGTTACCAGCCTTGGTATACACATATTTTAGAGATTGGAAATATACAATTTAGGCAGATTTTTTGAAGACTTTAATTATAATTTTAATTAATTTAAAACTTAGAAACTGAATTTTTGAACGTCAGTTTTGTTTCAATTCGTTCCGATGAACGCGTCTAAAATCGAAATTCAATATTCGGGTACTTTTAATTGCATGTCAGGGATTACTCGCCCTTCCCCACTCCCAAAATGACCAAGCGTCACTCAGTACAAATCATAAATTTATGCCAAAGGTTGGGCTTTCTAATTATTGTACTTTAATACTACGAGAAATTTTCTCTAGTATAAAACTTTGAAGAAGAAGTCTTGTGGAGACCATTCCCACTGATCTTGAAAAACTCTTTTTTAATATAAAAATTTGTTTCTTTATTCCTCTTGCCTCCAAAATAGATCCGATTTCATAAATAAAAAAAATTAAAAAAACGCGTTTGAGTTTTCAAATAGTTTTGATTTATATGATTAAAATTGTTTAATTTGTTAAATAAATTGGTTGCTGAAATAATAACATGGAAACAACTGAAACATCAACAATAAGCTTTGATTGAGTGAAAATTCTGTAGTTTTGCTCTTACTCTGGCATACCTTGCACGCTAGGGGTACAATCTTTTTTGACAGTAAATATTCTAAAATTAACATTTTTTCTTTGAAAAAAAATGCTTTCTTTTGATGGTTTGTTAAAAAATTGAAAAACCTACGTCTCTGACTAAAGAATTTGAAATTAAGCCTTTATGAAAAAACTAAATGGTTTTAATTTTACTAAAATGTTTTTGGTAAATACAGGATCACATCGATTTCAAACTATGAACTTCAGAAGAAAAAAATATATAGAACATTTTCTAAAAATAAGAATGAAATAAGGATTTTGTTTTAAATTGTAAGATATGATTAATTTAGAGCAATTAATAAATATGATTTAAATTTACAATAATATATAAATTGAAATAGACAAAAAATAATAAATTCGATTACTGTTTTAAAATGATAAAATTCTCTCATATCTGCTAGTAATATCCCGGAATGATGTAATAATACCTTTGAAAATAAAGCACTTTTGTAATTAGTGATAATGACGAATTTCATTTTCTAAGAACACCACCTTAAACATATTTCTAGAATTCAGACTGTTTATTGGAGCTTTATAGTATGAACTCTTATTCATGTTACTTTTATTATAGTAATAAATAATATCTCGTTATATAATCAACGCCCAGGATAGCCACCATCATGGATGTTTCACATTCTACTGCGTTGTAACCCATCCAATTAATCTCTAAATTATTTATCTTTTCAAAATAAAATTTGAGAAAGATAATAAGACAGCATTTTACAAAATCTGATAAATCGAGATAAGAGAAAAGGAAGCAGGGGAGGGTGAGGGGGAGTAGAGAAGAAACACTAACACGATTCGAACTACAATCATTCTCAAACAATTTGTCCAAATGATGAATTGGACGACCGAGCTTGCCTTTCCAAGCATAAGAAAATCAAAGTGCAGAAATACTTTCCAAACCATTTAAAATCTCAAATATTTCGAGTGTTGCTTCTGGAAACGACGAAGCACTTATTATTAATTTGCTAAAATCAAATCCTTTGCGATTTCATCTCTCCGCTCTATCTTTGGCTTTTCCAAAACCGTTTCTGTTCGCCCCGGCCATTTACATTCCGCCTCCATTTCACTCCAGGAGGTGACTAATTTCAAAAACGATTCTCCCTCCCACCACCCCGCGGAGGTATCTCCACAAAAGCTGTCGTGTTCCTTTCAGAAAACGATTTTAATTTGTTTGAATGAATAGAATCTTTCGCCTTCTCCACCCCTTCGCTTCTTCAGGAGGGTGGAGAAATGCTCGAGGGGGGTGGATTGAAAGGCGAACTCTTTCCCTCCTTTTGAAGGAAGAATCAAAATCTTGTTGGCGCATCGCTGCTGAATGGCTGCAACATCGCGTGCAAGGCAACAGTCGGGCCCCTCTTTGACTTTCGCTGCTTGTCGCAAGGTAGAGTCACGGGCCCCGAGCTTTCTTTCATTTATGTGTTAAAATAGCAATCCGCTGCTGCATTCAAAAATCTAATTTGCGATGCAGCTTGCTATTGACGCAGAGTGATAATATTTCAGCTATTGACTGAGGCGGATCTATTCATAGAGCAGAATCAACAATCGATTCCTCCAAAGCGCAGGAATGAAGAACGGAAAAAGTATGTCGATTTTATTCATATCGTTGACTTTTCTGAGTGAGATATTTGTTTTGAAATGAATCGCTTTTTCGAAATTTTGCATTTCTGAGAAATCATTGCTTCTACGTTGGTGCTTAAAGATTTAATGAGATCATGCGTGTCCTTAAAAGTTATTCAAAGTATTATGAGCAATGTGTGGGAAACAACTATATATATATATATATATATATATATACATAACACTTGTTTGCTGATCTCCTTGGTCTAGACCCCTAGACAGTTGCCTCCGATACAAGAAACTACTCCTAGACCGATACAAGAAATAACATGAGAGGGAAAGGCAATAGCCAAGCAAGAGCAAGTAAAAAAGGTCCTGTTAGGACCGTCGAAGACCAGACTTCTAATGTGGCCAGACCTTAGCCTAGCTAAGGCAGATTGGGCAAATCTTGAGCGGGTGTTCTGCAAAGATAAACCAGTGCGCTCTGCTTCGTACCAATCGTGTTCAGGAAGAATCCTCCAAATTGATTTTACTTTTTCAATAAACATGGAATGAATCTCTGAGACTTTTAAAGCAGATGATGGAGGAGTAGAGAGTTTACTATCTTCTACGGAAAGTCTATCAGCGACACCATTGGCATGGATACCAACAGGAATCCATTGCAAGCACACAGAATCTACCTGGGACAACGCAGCCAATTTGTCAACACTATCTTGCCCCAATTTACCATAAATGCATGGCCAATCCCTCAGGTATTGAATGGAACTTCTGCTATCAGTCAAGATGCATACGTCACTGACCACAGAGTCCAGGGCGAGGCCCGGGGCTTTATTTAAGGCAATGAGTTCCTAGCGAAAAATTGAACTAAAGTCAGGGCTTCTAAATCTATATTTAAAGGATTTATCTTTAATTTTCACAAAAAGGCCACTACCCGTTCCTCCCGAATCCGATTTGCTTCCATCGGTGTATATAATAATAGTCCCCGGTTGGATATTGTCAATGACTTCAAGTGCCAGTTGACACAGCAGCTCAGGGTGCTCATTTTGTTTGGTAAAAATCAAGTTCAAAAATTCGTTAAAAGCTACGTTTCTAAGAGATGTAGTGAGGGTCAAAAAGTTAAAAGTGGTACAGTGCTCTACCCATATGTCGTCCAATCCCCCCTTATTCATAAAATCAATCCCTCTTCAATCTCTTATTATCCGTCCAAGTTAATAAGAAGTTCGATGTTCTGTTATAAGAGACAAGGCTCTTTAGTTTAGCAATATACTTTGCAAAATGTGCTTCCCTTCTCAGAGACAGGGTCTGGAGGTCAGCCTCATAAAGAACTATATCATTAGGACAGGAATGCCCAAGTTTAGTGATGATTTATGAACACATAAATTTATAACGTCTTTTTCACTCATCCACTGATATACTAAACTTCATATACTTGCGTATTCTTCACAACAACCTATATTATTTTAATGCCAATTGTTTTATTCTTATTATAGCTTAATCTATTAACTCTTTGTATACCAGTTTTTTCTTTTCCAGATTAAAAAAAAACTATCGAAACAATTTTTGAGATGTGTTATGTGTGTCACAGTGATTTTTTAAAATGAGGCATATGTGACAATTTGGGGGTTAAGATGACAATATAAAATATAGTGAAAAGTTTAGCCTCTAGTTTTTATAATATTTTTAAACAATTTTATTGCAAAAAAAACTTTTTGCAATTACATATCCAACATTATTCGTGCCATTTCTATGCATGATACATTGCAAAACAGTTTTTGCAGTGTACAACTCTATTCTTGGCACATACAGTACAAGAGGTGAGTTAGAGGTTTTATAATATTTTATGTAAGAAAAAGGAGCATTAGAAAAATAAACATTTAATTAGTATTCAAGATTATAACATTTTTCGTGCGTTATTCAAATAGAAGTCGCGAACTTCATCGTCATAAAACTGCTGTTGCCACTCAGCATCAATAAATACAAGAATAATAAAGTCACAGTTAAATAAAAATCTTACAACAGTTTTCGCTCGAATTTCTTTATTACTATTTCATTTCTAAGCTGCAGTTAAAAATTGAGCTAACATATGAATGTAATTACAGAAAAGCTTTAGGACATGCTTATCCCTTTTCACATACTTATCCCTTTGGATGATTTAAAAATATCAATGGGGCATGTATATCCCGGTAAGGCCCAAAAAGTTAAGTTGAATTTTAATTAGATACGAGAAGCGTTGGGACTAATTTAAGAAGCAATTTCTTTTTTTTTTCAAAATTTTATTGCACATATGATAATAAAATAAGTATTAAAAAATAGAAAATGGTTAAATATAGAGAATTCACTTTTTAACATACTAGTAAACGTTTTTTTTCATTATATTTGTTAAAGTACTTACAGATTTTTCGGACTATTAAGTTTTTTTTACTTGTAAATCATGGGTCAGAAGACACAGCAAATATTTTCTTTAATGTTGGATTTTTTAAAAAAAATTTAAAAAAATTGAAACTCCGTTTCTTTCTATCATTAATTGCTGTTCGTTTTAGGATTTCGAGATTTGCACTTTTCAACGATTATGCTTCGCCGTGGTGCATTACGCAAGTGATGCGCGATGATCAGCTTCCGAATCCTCCATCCTATTGTTAAACGTAAACATCTTCTCCTCTCATTCTCCCCCTCTCCCCTTTTATGACGAAGTGAGCGTGTCCTGACACATGCACGAAAGCAAGAATTCGAGAAAGAAAACTTTTTTCCTCTCCCCCTCATATGTTTGTGCAATAGGTGGAGAGAGCACTGAACTTATTGAAAAATGCTTCTTTTTACTGAAGGGAGATAGCAAGGGTTACGTGAATTGTGAACCCACTCGTATTCGGTAAGAGGAGGGGAATCCAAAAGAATAAGTTAAATTTTCCGATTGATAGAACGTTTTACTTCGCGTCACCGCATTTTGCTTTATGATCTAAGGGATTATTTTCCATTTGGTAGAAGTCTCTCTAGTGAGGCAACCTCATAGGATGGATTCTTCTCACCTGCGAGGTTGTCTTATCCTTGTACGCACGCATATCAGAAAGGATTGATTCGGAACACTGGTATTTTGTAGATGGCCGAAAACCGAAATGGTTTAATCCATTCGTTTGGTCTAATTTTATACAATTCGAAAGGTAAGAAACCCAGAACAGAAGAACCACAAGGTAATGAAAATCGCATCGGCCTTAAAAATCGCATAAGCCATTCCAATACCCTTGTAAAACCTAGAGCAAACAAAAACGAAATAAATCTTTTAGCTCAGCAATACATGTTTGTTTCAATAATTTCAATTTGCTTATTATTTTTACTGTAAATCTTGTATTTAATGACAAGTTAATAATTCTGCATAAAAATATGGAATAACAACTCATTGTGAGTAGTATTAAATTAAAACAAAAATCTATTTGAAATGAGCACATTTAAATACAAGAAAGGGTCTACGGATTGTTGGGCATTTTTCTGAACTTATTTTATGGTTTATTATTTAAATTGCTACCAATTAATTCTTGATATTCTCATGATTAGATGATTGATGTTAACTATTCTCAGAAAGGGGTTGGAGGTTGACAATTTCGTGCCTGGCAGTGTTGAGCTTCAGAATACTAAACCTTCATTAAAGGGGGGGGGTGATATTTTTATTATCAGATGACAGTCTCATATTTTTCGAAACAAAGAAACTGGCATTTTCTTTGATTCTAGAGACAAAAAAATCATTCCTACAGAAATTTTATATTCCTTCAGTTTATTCGATCGTAATATCCCGAATCGGTTTGTCACCAATTTAGTTTAGCTAAAGAAAAAAAGTCCCTAAAAACTAAGCCGACAGCTGTGTTTGCACCATTTATCAACTTAAAAAAAAGGAATAATCAAAATGGTCGCTTATGCTATAAATTTTGAGAAAGGATTATTAAATAAATCATTAATTCTACAATTCCAACTCATTTGCTACAAATTTCGAGGTCTTATTCATATGATTTGTGCTTGGTTTTTCTGATTCTAACCATTTTCTTGGTTTTTATTCTGAATTCCAGTTTCTTAATTTTATTTAGTCAGCATGCCTATACATAATAGGCATGTCTTTTCTTTTAAAATTCTTGTTAGTCATCATGCATCTAAATATTCAAAGAAATATGAGAACCACTTAAGGAAAATGGCTATGGAATATGGAATTTTCTATAAGAAGAAAATAAAAATAAAACTACTGTTTTAGATAACTAATAAAATTCTTAAAAAGGGATTGTATAGTAGAAATACTATACAAATCATAACATTCTTAGTTTTTCTTGTTGTTTTATTTCCATATAAAATCATAGAACTTATTTTCCTCTATTTTAATTTTTTGTTTAATAAATGGCGATACCTGATTAGGTATGCATCCCATAGTGCATTGCGATTGTAAATAAAAAGATGATACTCTGTTGAAGTGAGAGCGTTCATGTTTGGACATCTTTCGCGTTTAGTTCTGTTGTATGTGAAAATGTGATCATTATCGTGATATTCTCGAAAACATATCTCTTGCTTTCATTGTACGGATCATAATAATCTTTACTCCACCATAAAGTTCAAATTCCCTTCAGAGCTAAGCAAAACTCTTGCAGGAGCAGCAGCATAATCCAATGAATTAAAATGAAAGAATGAAATAAAAGTCTCATACACGTAAATAACAGACGATTTCTGCTAATTCAGCTCATGTTTTACATTCTGAAATTCTATGAAAGGAATTATGAAAAAAAAAAAAAAAAAAAAAAAAAAATCCACTGATATGTTAGTAAAAAAAAATTTTTTCAAATTCTTTCATTATATTATTGTGGATCTTCTTTTAGAAACTGCAAGTTGGTAGAAACAT
>JAOUZG010025848.1:1629529-1688694 GCA_026289955.1 Argiope argentata
TATATATATATATATATATATATATATATATATATATATAAAGTTGCCGATAAAGGAAATGCTGGCTTCATGGCAGTACAATTATGAATTAATTCATAAAACTCACAGAGAATCCTTTATTTATCTACATTAGGGTCTCCCGTGCAGCATTTTTAATATTCTGACATTCTCTTTGACTTGATTCTGTCCGATGACTTCAGAATGACTTCATTCTGTCTGATTAAATAAGAGGGCAGCGTTGAAAGACAAATTCTTTATTTACAGCCTTATTATAAAAAAAAACTCGCTCTCATCTAGATTAATATGATTAATAATATTTACATCTCAGTTAACAGTTCTGCATGAATAGTTTGTTGATTAATTTCGGAGAAATAAACTCAAAAGAAAAGCTAACAGGCTGTTATGCGCATCAGGCTAATACAGGGGTGGCTCAGGGGATCCACCGATGATCATCGGGTGGATCTTCAATCAAAAACTCGATTTACACAGAGCTTCTCTCACTTCTTTCCAACGACTCTCCTTCGAAGACCCCGAAACTTCCGAGTCTCTCTCCAAAAAAAAGCTAAGATCTCTCTTCTTTTTTTTCTTTTTATTCTCCAAAATACAACATTTTATCCTCTGCCAAGACTCCGCCTCTCATTCTCATATTTGTGCACTTGAGATCCCGGTTGCCCAATAATTATTCAGAAATCCCCCAAGTGGTCTGCAGCTGATCGTGGGAATGTTCGTTAGTGATCCACCTTCTTAGCTGACCCTCTTCAATAAGGAAAGATTTACATCTCAAGGTTTTGACACTCTTCCTCTTTTAAGATACGATTTATTTCTTCGTGAGGGCTGAAAGCGCACATGTGGTTCATTATCTGGATTCGACTCAAAGTTCAAATGATTCCATTAAGAGGGAGAATGCCCCTTCCGGAATAATTACAAAGTGTGAGAGCTGATCGGATGTTACAAGGGTCAAATAGGCGTCTCTTAACGAGGGAAAGAATTTTTACGCCATGTTGCCTATGATTTACGGCATATTGCCTATGATGTATGTCTCCCACTGCTGAGTGTAATTCAATTCGATGTGTCAATTTCGATGCTCAAAGCAGTTCGTCTTATGATGTTTCAAGGCAGGCAGATTTGCTTAAGAGCAGCCGCGGCATTACACTGTCTAGTGTCGAGCAGTTTTACCAGTAAAGCACGCTGAGGTAAGTTATGGCTCATATTAAACATCATCAAAAGTCAAGAACACATCAATAGTAAAGAACGAACTGCTAAGAGGTCGTTTGTTCTTCATTTTTGAAAGGAAAACATGGCTCTGCTGTCACACCCATACGATATTTCATACATCGTCAACTTTTGATGCCAATTTTTTCCCGCGGAATTAGTTTTCTCATGTCTCTACAGTCTGTATACACAATTTGGTTTCATTTCGTTTATTTTTCTTAGCTGAAGAAAAATTAGTTTATGATGTCCTATAAGGACATCATAAACTAAACTTTCTATAAGAAAGATAATAGTCTTTTAATGAATATAATGCATTTTCGCCTGCATTGGAATTGTGTTATTAACCCTATCTCTGCGCAATAGGCAACATTTCAGAAAACAAGCATAGAACATATCTTAAACTTTCTTTATTTAAAATAAGTTTAAGCCCTATCACTGCCTTGCAAATTGCATCAAAAATCAGTATGTAGCTAAGTTAAGAAACACGATGAACAGTTCACGGAATTGAGTTCAGAAACGAAGTTGCCGTCGAAATTCTTCAGTCAATAAGACGACGATTTCTATTAAAAGGGAAGACAGAGTAAATTGCTCAACAAGGCACATCAAAACGTTTCAAGGAACTAAAGTATTTCCTTACAAGTCCCTTCTTGTACCATCTATTTTGTTTGCCATTATTAATCGCGTTAAATAGGGCAGTTTAAAGGATCGCAAATAAGCAATGCTTGAATGCACGAGAAATGATCTTTTGGAGGTATGAAATAGTGAAAAAGTCTTTTTATTTTTGTCGAGGATTAAATGCTGAAACGATTTGAGGAGGAACTTAGGAAGTCAACATATTGAGTACGGGTCCCGAGATTTCTCGTTTTTAGCAGCTCGAACGATGTGACCCGGTCACAAGATATCTCTTTTTCATGTTGTTTTTTTTTCACTAAATCAATACATAACCAACCAGATGCAGATATTAACACATTAAAGGCTGCAAAGAAATCTATAAGACATGCAGCAGGTTTTTGTCAAACTTGTACATTCTAAAATTTTCATAAATTTGTTATTTGTGCAGTAGTAATAGGCGGGACACGCAACACGAGAAAACTAGTGAGCAGCCCTCAACAGATGGAACGCGAAAGACGAGAAAATTCCGTGAGCGGCTGTTGACATTATAAAGCAGGATGCTGCCACCAATCGTGGCGAATGCCATTGCGTAAAAGAATGCGCTTTATGAAATATCACATTTTAAAGCATTATTCAAGTTTTTGAAATAAATAATAGTTGACATTTAAAACATCTTATGTAACAAATAGATGTACAAAATATATGGCAATATTTAAGAATATTTTATGTTAATTTAATACCGAATGCGAATTAATGATACGCATATATGCATACTATTGATTGCGAAGTTTGTTTCTAGAGTGTTCAAATATGAGGAGGCCTGTGAAAGCGTTGAGCGTTCAGAGCGTGTTAAGTGACAATAGTAAAGCTCTCCCATAAGTCAGACTTAAAAATGCCAAGTGGTTATAAAAAAACCTATCGCGGTATATGAGACTGTAATTATTATATCGTTTACAAAAATGGAATAAAATTTTGGCTCATTTAGAAGTATGAACTCAAGAATCATGTAAAAAGCAACAACAACAACAACAAAAACAGTAATGGTCACATTGCCAAAATTCTAAAATTTTCAAGTTTCAACACCACTTCCCCCCCTTGAAACGAGCTCTTCATAGCAAACACAATAAATAGCGTTGAAATGGTGCCTGTGTGAGGAAACCACAAGCGATAGACGGAATGAGAAGGAATGAGAAAACAGCCCATGATTTCAGCGGAGCAGTAGGGAGCAAAGCATTTGAGGGTGTTTCATAAATTTCTCATTTGACTTACTTCTGCCAAAATGACATCTTGCGTGTGACTAGATCAAAGAACGTACTCTGCGGAAAGGAATCTCGGGTAGACGCACTAGTTTTCTCTTTTTTTAGTCTGTATAGCACAGGTGATTTTTGTACTACAGGTGCTATTCCAACCATACTTGTTTTTTGCTATGGATAACACATTCCAGTAAAAACGGTTGACATTGAACTTCAGAAATTTGTCACTATGACCGTAATTGTTTTTCACTTTATTCTTCAGAGCTTGCCTCAAAATATCTTGAAATTTTATTCCATTCTTGTGAATTATATCAGGAAAAATTAACACCCAAGCACACGCCTCTTAATTTCTAAACCTACCTCATAATTACTAAATAGATAAAAAAAATGTCTTACTTTTGGTTGCTTTCTGTATTATTGTCATTTGTTCGTTACTAAAAAATGGTATTCTAACGTTGGAACTTGTTACCACCATGTTCTATCAGAATCAAAGAAAATAGAAGAGATATTTAAAAAAAATTAAATAACTTTATTTTGTGCCTATACATCGTATTGTAATTCATTAACAAGATAATATGAAAAGATTATAGGGATGTTAAGGATTTAAAAATTACAAACTTAAGTAATTTCACATATTTTTGTGTACCCTACATAGAATGTATTGTAAAAATTTGCAGATAGATTTTCGCAAAACCAATTTTGTAGTTCTTAGGTGACTAATAACTAATACTATAATACGAATGCAAATAAAATTTTAAAAAACAATGAAAAATAAATTTTATTTGACGGGGGGAAAGATCAGAAACCAGAAATTAGCTTTTCAGCTTGCTATATTTCTCAATATTTTGAAGTTTTTTAAAGGTATGGTGACAAAGAAAAAAATCTTATGTTTGACCTAAGTATAAGTATGATTCTTTCCCCTGCAAATTTCAAGCATCCAGCCGTTGTATAAAGATGGATGTCATTTCTACCAATTCAATAAAAAAAACGGTTTGTTTTAATTTAAAAGATGAAATTTCCTGTTTAGAATGTCATTTAAAGACCGAAAAAGAATTTTGCTTGAATGCGAGAACCGTGAGACAGTTTGCAGCTTCAATTAAGATTTTCTGTTTTTACCAGTGAAATTGTTTTTAAAATGTAAAAAAAAGTTATTGAGTTTTATTTAGGAACGTAAAGTACAAATGTGGCGGTTAAGAGAATAAATATAGGAATATTGTAGAGAGACGCAGTAGTTGTTATTGAAACATTAGAATTGGAGGACTTTTTTTTCTACTTCAAATAATTAGAAAAATAAATAAAGCGCTGCATATCAGCAACACAGTTTCGGAACTAATTTTCACTCTGTCATTTTCGTTTCACTTCCGTTCTCAGCAAACATTAGTGACATCTGCTTCTGATGTTCCTTTTCAAGCCTTGGGGGACGGGCAGAGAAAAAAACTCTCCCTCGGAGAAACGGATGCCACTTCGAAGACACACTATTAAATTTTCGAATGCGTTTGCTGTGTCAAAACTTTCTGGCCTTGGCAACTCTTTATAAAGTTTCGTTAAATCGAAATGTTTTTCTTTTCAACTGATGCTTGATTTGGGAGGCAGTTTAATAGGTTCCCTGGAAAATATTTCCTGAATTGGCGATCTCAAATATATTTATTTTTTACACCTGAAATGTATTTTCTATAGGAAGTTGATTCGATATACGAAGACTCATTCTTAATTTCATTTTGTAAAACTTTTTTTTGGCTCATAAGTAAGAGAGTAGTAATAACCTATTTATATGTAAAATAAGTGTAAAGTGACCCCAATAAAAATTAGATTTATTTTGAATTTAATTAAAAAGCTGGATCTAAAATAAATAGAAGAAGCGAACACTTAAAATAAACGTTTTTTTAAGTATTTAATTTTAATTACAAAGGTATTATTTATTAATAGAAAAAACAGGATTTTAATAAATAAAATAAATATAATAATATAAGTGAAAATGAATGAAGTAAAATGAATGAGTGAAGTGAAATTTTAAAATAATAGTTACAATCAAAATTTTTATTAAATGTTTAGTATAATTTACACTATTATGTTGAACTTTTTCTAAGAAAATGTTTTTTGTACATTGTGTAGAAGTGAGGTCTGAGTGTTAATTCTCTGAGTATGAATTCAGGGTGCATAAAAATTACTCCATTCGATTCGTGAAGATGCAAAATGAAAATATAGTTAGCTAACGAGCTGTTGAGAAATAAAGTAGGAGTTTTATTTTAATATCGCGTAACCGATATGTGACAGATGGGTTACACAGATTTTAGTATACGGGAAAGTTATGCATCATAATTTTGCTATACACGTACTAACGCGAAATTTAAGAGATTATTAAAAAGTTGTGTGATTGACGAATTTAATTAAAAACGCTCACATCGAAATGCTTTGAAAGTGTTTTCCCCCTTCAACATTTGACGTTAAATTAAATAGTTAGTAAATTTTACGATATGTTATTTCGCTTCATTTTTACATGGGTTCCAGCTCTTCAATTCAGAAGCAACCCCTTTGTTTTCAATTAATGCACACAGTCATAGAAAAAATATATTCTAGCACCTCACTATTGTTACTCAACTCTGAATCAAAGCAATCACGAAATGCCTTTTCCTTAATCCATCGTTTGCATTATTAACTGCCCCCCCTCCTCCATTCACTCAGCATTACCCATTATTAACAAGCCGGCGCCTTCAAAAACCATTCCTTTAAAAAAAAAAGAAAAGAAAATGGAAGAGAACCCCCTTTTACAGAAAATATATTTAAATGATTAACGAGGAGCAATAAATAGTGAAATAGGTATTTCTATAAAAATAATTTTCAGGCATGCTCTTTAAGAAAATCGATCACTTTTTTGCCCCTTCTCCGCCGCACGATATTTCTTAAGAATTCCATCGCGTGCCGTTCAGAAATCTCGTTTAACTTCTCAACGAGGTGCGAGGGAAAATGTTTCATAATTAATGTCTGATAGATGGCTTTGACTTTTATCATGCATTTACTTGATTAAGAAAACATCCTTGCTTTTGTTCTTCCTCCTCCAATCTCCCCTTTCTGTGTTTTAAATGGACATTAGATGCCTATTACAGTCCTTTATTACTGGATATTTCGATTATGCTTTGACATTTCTCGGTTATGGCAAATTTTATTTGGAATCTTAAGCCTATTACGAATTTAAGAACAATTTTTTAAAAAACTTTACATTTGCAAAGGGTTTTACAACGGAAGATATCCTTCAAGGTCGGACAGAATTTATATACTTGGATGAAAATTTGTTGATTGAATTTACAATTTTAAACTACCAAACTGTTTTGCAGTTATCAAACAGAGTGCTGCGTCAAAAGAGTACTGTGAACAAACTAGTGTCTTAACCCTTTACCGCATATGGTCATATACATAGTATAGTAGTTTGATTAGTTTTATTTCCAAATTAAGTATTATAAAACTATTCAAACTATTTTAATCCGTCAACTATATTTATCAACAATAAAACGCACAAAATTCTATGCTTTTATGTCATTTCGTAATAACCTCAATTTTGTGCAAGTGGGTGAAAAAGCAGAATTGAAGTGCAAGGGACTCATTTTCAAAAATCGATAAAAGAGTAAAACTTAAGTACTTTTTGACAAAAAATATTTTCATGGGGGCGATATAATCATCTTTCTCGACAGATTATAATTTCTCCGCTTTTCAATTGTAAGGGTTTTTGTCACAGTGCATGCTAGCCCCAAGGGGGTTCCGTAAAAAATAAACCAAAAAATAACTTTTTTCCTTATTTTTCTTTTAATATGTCTTATTGATAATTAAATAAAGCTATATCCGCCGTGAAACATTTTTTTCAACTCTTAAATAATTCGTGCAGTAAAGGGTTAAAAATGTTTTACTTAACATACAATTGTGCAGTTTTTACAGCGTTAAGAGTCATGAATCACGCTCAAAGCCTGATCATGCACGCATATATATCATTTTTCAATAATATTGGCCAAGAACTAATCAAATGCACGAGAAAATATGTGAGATACTCAATCTAGAAAAGTAATCTATATATGTAAAAGAGAATATTTGAATGTCTTGCCTATACAAATCCGCAATTTTTGCTTGACGTTGACGAAGTTTGCCATATGTTGAAAGTAGCAGGGTAAATGTCATTCATCTGATCAATTGTACTGTTGACCGATCAATATTGTTGATCAATTGTGCTGTTATCCTTTAGGTTTAGAATAAATCAAGTTAAAAATTACTTCACATTGCTCAAAAATTTTTATAAAAATTAATTTAACTGGATATTTTTTGATATTTTATTGCTACTTTCTGCTATTTCCAGAAAAGAAAGGTGCTTAATATTCAGACAAAAAATCCAGGCAAGAAAATGGCCTTAGTATTAGCTTAATGCTAAAATATGAGCTCCCAAAATGATATTTTATTTTTAAACTATTAATAAAGACTCTAGTTATTTTTAAATAGCAGAATAATGACTGCATTTTAAAAGGTGGGTGTGCTGTTCCCCTGCCCATGGAAAGTGAGCAAAAAGTAAGGAAAGAAAGTTTCCTATATTGTCTAAGATCCGGAGGACTAATGCCGCCAGCTTTGATGTTTCAGGACTTTGAAGGATCTCCCGAAACAGATCCCTCATTTGCAACCAGCCAAGAATCAAGATATTTGCGGTAATAGATGGGCACTCGAAGATATGTCTCGATGTGACCTGGGTTTCCAGGCAGTTCTTACAGTACATATTTGTTCTTGTCCCATTAAGAAGAGTTTTCATTCCCTTAAAGTAATTTGTTCTTAAGCTAGCCAATGTAATCATCCCATTTCTAGGTAAATCAAAACCAGTGATTAAAGGCTTCTTAAAGGGATGATTTATAAGTCTACATCTGGGAACAGTGTTCGCACCTGCAAGTATGATGAGGGAACTAGGTTGGAGAAGATTTTGCGCCTCTTTGGCCAAAGCATCTTCAAGCGGATTACTCACAATGTTTACATGTGCGGGTATCCACTGCAACACCCGATTCCCGCTTGCAATGTAATCGATCAAGTAAGTCTTTTATGGCAGAGGGGATCTTAGTGCCGTCGTTTCCGATGGCCTCAGGGCCGATTTAGAATCTGAGAAAACAACCTGTTCCTCAGCAAGATCAATAGCTTGAGAATCAGTCAGGTAAAAAGTTAGGGCTTCTTGTATTTCCAAAAATCCACAGGGGAAGTTGGAGGCATTCTATCCTGCGTTAATGTGACTTTTTTTTTGCCACGCAGATGATTGAAGGGGATGATCGCTCCACCTCTGTCGAGGGATTTATCGGAAGAACCGTCGTTGAAAGTGATTGCCAGGTTCTCTTATTTTTTAAAAATAACATGCATCTATAGTATTTTCTTGAACCAGATACGAACTGATACAATTTATAATTTGATAACGGGCATGCTTGATTTATTTTTAAATAAGGATTTTTATTTTCTTTATAATTTTATATCTATTTGGAGTTTTTTTTTATGTTAGACACTTTGAATAAAGAATTAAAAGGAAGCTTTATTTTTCAACTAATTTATTATTTTAAAAAAATCAGATAGTTAATTGTTTTTAATTATTTCAATTAGATTTAAAATCATAGAATGGCTACTGAATTGTTATTTTTCTAATAACTCTTAATATTTGCGATTATATTTAACAATTATTAAGATTTAATCATAATTTCGATGTTCTACATTATATATCCTACTTTTACATTAAAAAACCCTAATTCTTTTTTGGATATATTTATATTCTTCAGTCTTGTAAAACGGCAAATATGCAATTTTAAATAATTATGTATTTCGTATTTATGCATTTTAAATAATTATGTATTTTAAAAAACAGTCGGTCGCAGCAAATCATGTTGAAACTGCTACGTTCAATGGTGACAGGGTGGTCAGCTGTACACAAGAAGTTTAAAAAACAATGTTGCCATCAAAACAACTCGTTAGCTCGTTAGTTTAATTTTAAAAAATTAAACCGATTCAGAACGACTGATGTAAAATTAATAGACTCCTTGAGAATGGATATTATTCTAGACTGTACTGTACTTAATGTCAGGGTTCAAATAGCAGCTCGAACTTTTAATGCCAAATCTGTAGCTCTTAGTGCGATTAAAACAATTTTTGCATGCGTCTGACTGAATTTCTCCCTTCTCAATAAACTCAATGTAATGTAACCCCGATATCTCAGGCTTAGAGTGGCCTCTGCAATATTATTTTATTGTTTTTGCTATCATGGGCGAGCTTCTTTGAATTTCCATAGAGTTATAAGCACCAAATACCGTCATCTTACACCTTTTTTACTAAAAAAAATTTTAAGTTCTCGGTGTGTATAGATAGACATGAGTGCCGCGAAATCACAGACGATTTCGAGCGAGCCAATAACAGAGCAGCTGTCACGTGACAGATCGAGTCGGTGATCCGCTTAATTAAAAATGCCTGCCTGACAGGCGCTGACAGGAGGCAGTGGATTAATAGCCGAATAATTGGGCCGACAGATGACGCTGCTGACTGACATACGTAGTTAACCCTTCACTCACTGATTTCTCCCTCCTTCCCACCTTCACTTCTCATTACACTCATGTTTGTCGCCAAGTTGGCATTGAGAGCGGATTTTTTTTCTTTCGCTTTTTCTTTTGATCTGTTTGATTAGTTTAGTTAAATGCAAGTGTTACTGAGCGTGTCGCTGTCGTTCGAGTGGTTGGGAAAACAAGTCGTTTCCATTCCTGAAGCACTCTAAAACATCACAATGAACTGTTTTAGGATGTCAAATGGTAGTATTTGTGTTTAGAGGGTGATTTACTTGGAAGACTCGTGGAGCTGTAAAGTTGAGAGGAAACTATGAAAATGAAATGATCAAGAATCTAATCAATATTTGAGCTGGATTTTTATTAGATTGATTAGTTTTAAAGAAATACGCTTGCATATTTAAATATATATTTCGAAGTTAATAAACTGCATTCATTTTTTTAATTAAAAAGCTAAAATTTGGAGAAGAATAATAATAATATGAATAATGCCTTATTCAATTTTCCTTAGACGGTTTTATTTTATACTCCACATAGTGGTGTAACAAGAGCATAGCGCTAATACCAGAAAAAGTGAAATGCAGATATTAATCCGTTCTATTTAGAAGGCTTTTAAAAATTACCATTTCTAAATTTTTGAAATTTATCCAATTTAGATTCATTCAAATGAGAGAAGGCACACAGAATAAGTTGTTCGCATTTTCAATTACATAAAAAACTTCTTTGTATTTATAGATATTTTCTAAGGATCATTAATTTGTGAATAATAATAAGTGAAAAATAGTTTTGTTAAATTTTTTCTATGTCTAACTAAGAAGTTTTAAAGAAACACATAGTTTGAAAAGTTGAAATAAATGAAGCGTGCAATTTGTGTCAGTTTGGAGAAAATTTTAGGAATGAAATTTAGTTTTATTCTGAATTGGAGGGTAAAGTTCACCGAAGTGTGCTCTGAAATGATCGATCATTTTCGTGATTTATTTATTTTAAATTTCAGAAGTAAAAAACTAAGCTACGTTATGCTTTATGAAAACTTGAAGCAATGGTGTTAGTTTGTGTTTTCTAATCTCTCATGGAAGAATCACGCACTGATGATCCGATCGTCTTCCCTCTGAGAAATGCGAAATGGGACGCACAGTGATTACCCGCAATATTTTTGAGTTTTTAATGTATTCTCTTTTTTGAACCTACCAGGTTTGGCATGAATCAGTTTTCACAATTCTGAATCGCGCTTGTATGAAGAATTAAGCACATTTTTTCCTTCTCATTTCATAATTATTTTTATATCAACGATAGAAAGTTAACAAATTGTTTTTCAGCAATTCTCTTAACAAGTGAAAAAAAAAACAATCTTGATATATTTACCTGAGGTGTTTAGCTATTTCAGTTTGCAGCGCAATTCAACTAGTTCCAGTTTTGCTTATATTGTTTGTATGAGAGTGTAAGTTTCTCTTTTTTTTTCCACACAAGGTAATTGGCACTTCCGCCAGATGCAACATCTCCCGTTTCCTTGCCCATAGTGAGGTGCAGGTGGAGGATCTCGTTGTGCCTGGTCATTTGTAGCATCCGGTTAAAGGTCCGCAAATGTCTGTTTGTTCATTTGAAAGGCATCTCTTCAAGGCACCAACGTCAAAACGTTCAGATGCTAAACTTTTTTTTCCAGTTATGAAGGGACTTATCCAATCTTCAAGAAACGATGAATCGCCAGCAAACGTTGTCATCAAGTGTCGAAGTCAGATTTCCTTTGGTCGGTGTTAGCTTTGAATTGATTATAATTAACATGTTTTCGGGACGGGTCAACTACAGAAAATGGATCATTGACATACATTCACATAATCAACTATAAACCATTGAGGCAGCACTGCTGAGGTGCTATTGGGTGATAAGGAACACAAGTTCACCAATGAGAAAGTCTGAGGCGGATATTTAACGGAAATAAAATATGGGATTTTTGTTTGGAGAAAAAAGGAGCGAAGAAATTGGAGAACCGTGAGAATTCTGGAAGAAAAATTCGTAGAGCTGTTGATGTCCGAAAGAAAGTTTCCTGAATTTATGAAAAGCTCTATGGGGTTCGGGTTTCCGTCTTAAGATCCATCCGAAAAAGTTCGGTGGACTTTCGGAGTAGCCGTTTGAGCGAACAGTCGGTAAGCTGTTTTTGTGTGTCGAATCCCCGATTTGGATTGAGGAACTATTTCATGATTCAACTTTGACCCGTTATATGAATTTTAACACAATCCACAAGCATTTAATTTCAACAATAACATTCTATTTTTACCTATTAATAAACTTCTATATTGATGGATTCAACAATTATATCGATTTTGAAGTAATTTTATCAGTAAAAAAATAATAAATATTTTAGTATTGATTTTATGAATTATATATAGTGTCTTTAAGGCTATATTTTTTAAAGTTAAAACTCCTTTAATTCAATTCTGTTCAGCTATTGAGTTAAGTAAATAACATTGTTAACATTCTTAGAGCTTTTAAATTCCTTCACTGTATCTGAAAAAATACAAAAACAATTTTTGTACATATTTTTATATAAAGTTATTTGATTCCCTAAATATTGTCCATAAACTTCAACTGTTGAATGCTTAACTAATTTTGAATAGGAAATATTATGTTAGCGTTTAAATGTTGTCCCAGGTTTCAAAAATGCTCATAATTAATACTAGTACTCTATTGAATCTTTTGCAGTTCTTATTGAAAAAAAAAAGGTTTACATCTATTCCAAAGAGTTGACAGAAAGTAAAAAGCTTACCAGCTTTGAAATTTTAATAATAAAAAAAATTCTTTATTTTTTTTGTTTATATTCTATATGAATTGATATTTTAATTTTTCATCCATACTATCAGAATTTATTTATTCTACCTTGAATTTATTTCCTTGTGTTATTGCATAGTTATCGAACTTACTTAATAAACATAATTTTATTATACTCTCTTATATTTTATCTACTACTTTCTTGCTTTTCTCTTTTATTTATGTTTCTTTACATTACTTCATCTATTCCTTTTTTTATAAGTATGAGGCATTGTAATAACAGAGAAAATATTTATATTCAGCTAGTTGAAAATTATTCTCTAATTAAATTAAGACGGAAAATGACTATTTAAAAAATTTAAAGTGTGACTTCCAACTTGTCTGAGATATTGTAGCCTGTCAGTTTAAAGTTGGAATGTCAAAAGAAACAAATCTTTCAAAGAATGTGACTTTTTAAGTAAAGAATTAGAAATGTTTTACAAATTATATAGTCAAAGATGTTTATATTTCTGTACAATTTGATGTTACAATAACATATCGTTCAATTTCTGCAACTTTCTAACTGGCTTTCCTATGAATCCCCATAGTAAGAATTGTTATTGGAATGTCATCGACGAATCTTCTCCAATCCTATAATTTCCTTCCCCGTCAAAATGTAAGAATAAAAATAGAAACTATTGCGTATCCCTTTAGAGTGAATGTTGTTTTAAATCACTTCTGCAAAAATTATATGGAATACTGAAATTCATTTAATTTATTTACAAACTTAGTATAATCAAAATCGATTTAATTGATTATTAATTAAGATATATGGAAGATAATTACATTCTGTCTTTTGATTCATACGATTTTTTGATCATGATTATGTAGCCACCCTAAAATATAAATGTTATGCTAAGTTGCAGAATTATGTATACTACAAAAGAATACTACAAAAGAAGAATTATGTATAATCCATTATTTGGGAACCATTCGCGCGTGCTTTTTCAAACCTCAAAAAATGATAAACAGCCCTGACAAAAATGCAGCGTACCAGAAAAATTAACCGTGTGTAGTAAGGCAACTAGTTTTAATAATGAATGGAGTTTAGCATGAAAGACAAAAATTAGAGTCTTCATTCCATGATGAATGCGAACATATGTTACTAAGTGATGGGGTGAATGCTTATGCTGATAATAAAATGTGATATTTGCCACATATTAGTCTTACTCTAACCCATATATCATTAAATGTCATACTTTGATAATAATTTCAGTAAACTGAATTCTTCATCCATATTTTAAAATATTTATTCGTTGGTAGTGTGCTGGCTTGGAGCAAAATCGGTCAGAGATTCTCCGTGTACATGTTGGCTGCTGCACGTATCAATATGTCGCAGCCATAAGTCCTCCGAGTCGAGATAACACCATTCGGGGTATTAGATTAGAGATGATCGTTCTCCGATTCAGGTCTCACCTATGATCTGGGGATGAGTGAATGGAATGCATGAAGGAAGTCCTCCCCGTGAAAAGGACATTGAACTATAAATAACTAAGACATACTGTATGGCCCTGAATTACTGAATGGCAATATTGAAACAATGAATGGTAAAAATGGATTTAAAAGCGCTGATTTAGTCATCGAACTTGTCTTTTATAAATGCCATAAACAAAAACTGTATATAATCCGATTTATTTCAAGCATAGTCATACTGTGAAAAATGTAAGCAAAAACTTCTGAAATTATCACTTGGAAGAAGACATTTAAGGTAAAAAAAAATACATGTTTGCTGCTGATCAGATGTGGAACTGAGAATGAGCATAATCATAGACAACTTCAAAGTTGCAAAATCATACGATGCACTTTGTATCAATCTAATGTAATCTCAATGATGTAAATATTTTTAATCTCCAAAAATGTTCATAAAAAATATTTTATATGTTATTATTAGTCTTCATACTTAGTTTTTTAGTAAATAAAAAGGAATGAGTTTCCCCTATTGGAACATTGGAATGAGTTTAATAATATTTTTGTTAGAATTATCTGAAACTAGTGCAATAATGAAGGAAGTAGAGACTAGAAAACATTTTAACCCTCAATTCGAGCCGAAAATCAAGATGACTATGCGTCATGAAGTTGTTCTTTCAGCAATATCCTGGAAAAAGTCTAAGTATTAACAAGCGAGTATAACCGAGTTATTCAATTGCAAAAGTTTCGTTGTCACTTGTCATGAACTCCAAGTCTTTAAGAACTGTGACTGAAAAAATATACTATGTAGTAATTAAATTCCACGTATTGCAAATCGCTTGCAATCACTGCAAATCGTTTCCTTTGTCTAAAATAACATTCTGTTGATTAAAAAGAAACGAATAATTTTTAATTAGAGTCTTAGCGATGCAGAACCGGTAGTAAGCGATCAGGACGAAAAAAAAATGAACAAAATTGTGGGAAAAATCCGGACAAAGATTCAGAAGCCAAGGAAGACAACATGCTTGACACGGAACATAATTTTTACGGAACATGGGTAAAGAAAATACAGATTCGAGTGGTTCATGAAGGCGTCAGTGAGCTCCCATTTTCGGGATGCATCAGCACAATATTTTTTTGCACTGCCCAGAACTCGTCCTTGTTGTCAAAGGCTCTATCTGACTGGAAACGGAGGCAGGACCCACTTCAATTAGTCTCAAGAGAAATCGGTTTTGCGTGATTTGGAGAGAGGGGAGTCAAGTAGCTTTTTGTGTCTACTGTCTTACATTGCAGCTTTTATACTTGAGTAAAAGGAATAGAATGAAAAATATTCCTAGAATAATACTTCAAAATGTTTTATTTATCATTTTGGAATTTTAGATTCTATCAATTATTAATAGTAATATTCTATAGTATCTAAACAAAGTAAATAATCATTAAAAGATTGTTTAGTTTTTTCTTATAACATTTTCCCAACATTTAATATAACAACATTTAACATTTTTAATATTAATATTTTAAAAGCTTTTAGTGATTACATGACTTTCAACGCGTATTGCGTTCAAAAATAAATTCCAATGTGGTTTACAAAAGACAAAAAAGAAAAATAACTATGAAATCTTCTAGACTCGTCGTCTCTTTCTCGCGTGAGGAAATCGATGTCTCCAGCAATTGGTGAAATTAAATTGCGCCTAAAAATATATTTCAAAAAGTTGTGAAGCTAAATAAAAAAATTGGAGGCTAAAATTTCCATTGTTAAAATAGAAGGGTCCAAGTGAGGAGAATTTCCCTTGCTTTTGCATGCCTATCGTTCGAAGACTCACTCGGGCTCGTTTTAATCTTTCTAAAGAAACATACACGTGGAAATAAAGTTTAATTAACCGAATATATTTTGATGCAAATTTTAAGTAATTCAAATATTCATTAAATTTACTCGTTGCTATAAACAGTTTTGGTAATAGAAATAATGGTGAACTTAAGCCAAAAATAATGACAGGGAATTAAAAAAAATCAGAATTATTATCTTCAATGGCAGCGTGTTCCAGCCTGAAGGGCTACCATTGCAAAACTAGGGTAAGCTTCATGCGCTTCACTGTAGCACTCCGAAAATGATGAACTTAATAGCAAGACTCAAAACATTTCATTCCGCCCAGAAAAAATAGTGTTGAATTGAGCAGATATATTTTGAAAGTAACTGATATATTTGGATATAGTTTAATTTGAAATGATATTCGCCGGAATAAATATCCATTGTGAAATTCGCTTTATTTTATGGAATTTTTTTCTCACTTCACTCTTTATTTGAGATTACTTCTATCAAAATTTGATAATGGTACTTTCCAGGAAAAAAAAACGTTTTCTTGTAACGTACTTTGGAAGAAATTTCTTTCAGAAATAACAATTACTCAAATTTGTCTAGAAAGGTGCTTCGATCATCCACTTTCTTTATATTCCTTTTTTTTATCCTTATATAATGTAGCAACTTCCTGATGACCATTTTTTAAAAGTATCTATTGATCTAATTTGTCTCCTCTGTTTGGATCGTTGTTTTTGCCCAAATACCAAACCAAAATAGAACTAAAAAACAAACACGTAAGTAGGATATGAAGTGAAAGCAAGTATTTGAAAAAAATTCGAAACAAAATAAAATAAAAATATTTTACAACAAAATTAAAAGTTAAGAAAGGATATTATTAAAAAAAAAACAAGAGGAGAAAAAAAAAGATCATTATAATAATAATAAAAAAATTGCATCTCTAGCATTTCTTCAATTAAAAACAATTTTTTCATCGTTGAAAGCAGCCAAAAGAATTTCTCTGCAAACAAGGCTCGATATTCGAGTCAGTTTCAAAATGCGACACTAATTTCCCTAAAGACTCGGATGTTTTTAGATGTGATTTTTTTTTAATTTTGGTAACATTAATGAGACGCCTGGTCTACTTTTAATGGAGTTCAATGTAATTTTATCGCATACTCATATTTTTGATTTTTCATGAGATGCCTTATGATATTTTACTTTAAAAATGATTTCAATAAGACAATTCTTCCTTCTTTCCAATAAAAATGTATTAAAAAGGAAAATTAAGCATGTAAGGAATAATAATTTTTTCACAGATTGATTCATTTGATTGATTGATTGATTTAGTTTTTCATTTGAAAGTGAAATTCATAGTGAATGCATCACACACACAAAAATATCTTTACGATTCAAAAAAAAAATCGAAATAAAATGGGTCTTACAATTTTTTATGAAAATATATTCAATAATATTTAATTTAACCGAGAAGCTTACCAGCAATGGATAAGAATATTGCACAAGATATCACAGTAAGTGCCGATTTCATATTTTAGAATTGGGGGGGGGGATATGACATCAAAAATATGTAATCAGATTTTTAAGAAAATAAAATCTTGAAAAATTGAAACATTTTAATATTTATTCAATATATACGCCATATAAAATTTAATACTTGTCAGTTTAGTATTGATAAAAGATCGGCTGATCGGATGGCCAGTGATCTCAAGGTTTGGTTGCCATTTGGCTACTTGGCGAATTTAGCTACAAATTAGACGATTACTTGAAACTTCCCGAATTTTAGTAATTCTGCCAATAGGAACTGACACGTTCCTGATTGGTAAAAAAAACCTTTCTAATCGCACCTCCCCTGAACTATAAAAGATCAGCAGTCTGAAGCTGAAGTCAATCAGAGTTGCCCTGGATTACCCCCCCCCCCTTAATAAAATTCATTAAAAAACTATCGCAAAAATTCTTCACTGACATGTCTAAAATAAATAATGAGGCCATTAAAAATATCCCAAATTATAACCCAGTTCCCCGATCTAGAAGGCCCAGAAATATCTTATTGAAGTAATCTCATAGCATTAAAATTCCTAATTCCCTTTTTTCTTTAACTTAATCTTTAAAAAAGTATAATCTTAAAATAATATCTGCAAGCAGCCATACCCCCACACCCTCCCCACCCCAATAGCCAATAACTAAGCATCCTGACAATCGCCACCTCACCCACCCAGCCTCTCGAGACTGCACTTTTGCATCATCATCATCACCCGGACTCTCCATCATCAGTTACTGTGACGTCACCACCTACTACTACCACGCCGCTGACTCCTTCTGATTGGTTGCCACTTCTCCTTCATCACCGATCTTCTTGCCACTGCAATCTCGTCTCAATCCAACATCAGCTACCAGGCACAGAACATCTTCAAGGTCCATCGAAGAGTGCAACGTCATCCAGAACGCCAGGCCACTTCACTACTAAAAAAGGACAGGGGATAAGCTCCTGGCGAAGCTAGGTGCCCGTTGAACGAACCCTTACCATGCTGAAGTCAACCAGAGTTGTAGTCGAGCCGTCGACAGGACAACGAAGCAACGCCGGAATGGTCCAGCGAAGAACTAGAGTTCCCTGGAGCTCAAGCAATTACTGAGCTGAGCTGCGTGTCGTGTCCTGTGGACGCAGCATCGAGTCTTGTGAGGGGCAGCCAGCCAACGGCGAATGGGTTGGGTCAGCCCAACGAGGCGCAGGCGTCGAGTGGAGCTCAAGCGAATATTTAATTTGATCCATTTGCCGAATCATGATGCTTATTATAGAAGCAGAGCGTCACGTCTTGTGAGGAGCCTCCAATTGTTTTGAAGGGTGTCGTCTGTTGGATACATCTAAAGAGAGGAGACAATCGAGTATTGCAGACGTTTAGAGACACCGTAGAGTGAAGCTACGTAGATCCCCTCCTCCTGCTGAATTCGGTCTGGCAGCTTTGTGTATTGTGTTTGTTACCAATTATTGTTACCAAGTGTATTGTGCTACTACCAATTACTACTTGTGGGCTGATGTTTGCTGTTGTGTATTGCCTGTTATTATCTCATTTGCGCATATCAAACATGTGTCATCGTGTTTGATAAACAATGCCGTTGTTTTCTATTAAAGGTCTGTTTATTTCCTCGACCGACAAATAGCTAAAGAACTCTGGCGGAGGAGTATTCCATTAAATAAAGCTTCATCATACTCGCTTGAGAAGAAAATAATTTTTTTTTTGTTTATGCGAAGCAATATTGACTCAATTTCCCTGTCGTCATAAAATTGAGTAAGTTCCTCAACAAAATGCGAGAAATGTTTTTTCTCACAACAAACGTTTCATTATTTATTTTTGAGAAACCGTACCATCCATCTGTTCGTTTTACATCTCCACATTTTATTATGTTCGTCAGATTAATCATGCAAATTAAAGGCGTGGCCAATTTTACTTCTGCTGAAATGGCCATTCCTCTAATTGTTCACCGCTGCCTCCCCAACTCCAATTTGATTTCCTTTTGAAGTACTTGATCCGTTGAAGAACTGTCCCCAACAGTAACATTTTATAATTCGCCATCACAAAGAGTCTGGCAATCAAGAAGCACTCCCCAGTTAGATATTTGTTTCAGGATTTCCCTTTTTTAATAACGGTAAAGTCTTTTTTCTCTAGATGGATGTGCTTAGCTTGTATTCTTGAACTATCATTCTATTACCATTTTGATACTGCGACTTATCCAAATGCGCTCAAGAATATTTCAAATACTCATATATAAACGGAAAATAAATTATTTGAAAAAAATGTACAAGAAGTTAAGAAAGAAACGAAATTCTGTATTTCTAAAGCGGCTGTATCTTTACACTGAATTTCGGAGCAATTTTCCAAATTATATTATTAACTGACATTCAATATAAAATTTAAATGAATTTCCTTAAAACTTAAATAAAATGTAATGATTAAGAAATAAGGTTGTATATTGATTTAAGAAGAGGATTCGTTTTTTAAACTTATTTTTGAATGATTAAATTATTATTTGATTATACAAAAAAGAATAGACGATGATCTAGTTGAAAACAGAGTGCTGATTAAAGCTTATAATTCTAATAAGGGTTGAAAAGGTTATTATTAAATATCTTCTGTGGGAGGATATTATTAGCCGTTTTATTACTTAGTTCATAGCTTAATAGGTTATTTAACGTAATTTTCCCCCAAAAAATTAATAAAGTTGTTCCACGTGGTAGCATTGCCTCATTTTACGGTATTTCTCTAATAAAGTTCCAACAATAATCTGTATTAACAATTTGATCTGATTTGGTATCTCCGACTGTTACAGAACTATCCTAATAAAATCGCTCCCTATGTTCGTCGCTTGCAACTGCCGTACTTTTAGGGAAGCATTTTAATGAAATTTCATAAAAAAAAGAAATGTATTTTGAGTGATATGGAATGTCTAAACATTTTATAACTTTTTAACGTACCTTTTACTTCTTTTTTCCTCCCTATGATATTCTGAAGAAAAAAAATATGTTGCAACTTTTAAAAAAGTCTTAAATATGTTTATTCTTTGGAAAGTGACTAAATATTGGAGCATCTGACATTCCCTCCCAATTTTTGATTAGCCCAGTGCTGGAAATAGTTATTGTTGTTATTTTAATTTTTAGTCTTTTTCCTTTTTGCTTTAATTTTTTCCCCTTAATATTTTTTTTGAAAAAAAAAAAATAGCAAAGAATTATGATTCAATTTTTTGTTCTATTTAAAAATATTAGAAACTGAAACAAAACAAAATGGCGTAAGACAGTTGAATTTTAAAAAAAATATTAGGTATCTTATTGCTCCCTCTTCTGATTTATTGTTAACTTTTTTACACAAAAGACAAGTTTTTCACACCAAAATTTTTCATGCCATTAAAAAAAGCAGGATTCTATATCGTCTCTGAAGTATAAATTTGATGTCAATGTCTCCATTGGATACATCTTAGGCAATTACTTTTTATTTCCTTTTGATATTACCTGACAATCACAGTAAAATATTCGAAAACTTTACTACTCCTTTCGAGTGAAGAACCAGGAACACTTTCACTCTGAAAGTGGAGGAACGAAATTTCAATCATTATTCATCAAAAGATCTCGAAACAGCCAGCAGAAAAAAAGGCTAAAAATAAAAGTGTAAAATCAAAAGGCGAAAGCTTGTTTTGGGGAATGTTTATTTTTTGGCCACGATCGACAGGAACAGGATCGTTAAGAAATGCTAGAATCATTTATCATAACAAGATCTAAAAGGACTTCTGCAACTGAATTTTCGACCCGTTGACTCTAAGGTAAGGATGCTTTTGCAGTTCTATCTAATTCAACTCTTTGGAGAACATTCTTTTACTGGAATTATATAGATGATAGAGATTTTGCAGAATTTCTATCTAGGAATAAAATAAACCAAAATTTAGATTTCGGTCTTTGAAATAAATAAAGGATGTTATTACGTGGAAGCGAATTCCATGACAGTCAAGTGATTCGATGTGGTGGAGACAGGTTGAAAAATTCCAGTACGTTCAATAACAAAGAAAATTTAACACGAAGCACACAGACTTTCTTGCATACAGACGATATTTACACAGGAACAGGGAATACAATAAACAGTACTACACTAGTGACTAGCTAATCGTTAGTAAACAATTTCAAGGGTACAAAGGGACTAGACGGAAAGCAGGCAGAGAGACTTCACACTATTTACTTTCTTTAAATATTTACTATTATCCTCAACAATTTCCTCGCTTTAGTCGGTTCCTTGCTAATTCGATTATTCGATGAAATACTCTACGAACGACTCGTTATTGCTTCAGTACTTGACTGCAAGACTCGGTATGCGGTTCAATCCTCGATTCTTCAATCACTCGAGCACCAATTAACTGACCCGATGCTCACGCTTCACTCCAGTGATTCAACTTTGATTTGCTGTCAGCTTTTTTTCACTCCGGTGATCGGGTTGTATAGCTTCCGCAACAGGGTGCAGAAAGTTCTGGAAGGATCTACATAATTCGTTTCTTAAAAGTCCTATCACCATAATTCCCATTTGATTCTCGAATCTTTTAATTTGTCGCCAATTTCGTCGCCAAGTCACCGAATTTGTCGCGAAGCACAGTGAGTACTGATCCGTCATCCATTCGGCATTCAATCAGAGTTAACCGTAAAACTGTTTTTCTTACGATGGAACCAATCGCTCTCAGAAGCAATAATACAAATTCGTAACGTAGAGCATTGGTTCGTGTAATGGATCACTGGAGAAAGATGCAGATCATTTTGTTTCCTTCCCATACTTTTTTCGGTGGCGATGGAATGATAGAATATGTTCTGACAGAGGAGATAAATGATGAAGATGTAAAGGAATACGACATGCATATCTAGCCAATTAAAGCTGAAAATCTTAAAATTTGTTGAGAAACATGTCCCTGTCAGTCCATGACTTTATGCTCTCCTATTACTTACAGGAAACTTTCTAAACATATCCTTGAATATTTTGAATATTGAAATCAGGTATTCACATCATTTCACGAAGAAATAATAGATGTGTATGATAATTTCAAAGTATTTAAAAAAATTTTTCCAAAATATAAAATTATGTCTGTAGATTCTAATTTTAATTAAATTTGTATAATTTTCTACAATACTCAATCAACCGAGAGTGACAAAAAACATGACATATAGATTTCATACGCTGCAGTTGTTAGGAATATCATGAGGACACATGAACTCGCAAATCACGCACAGATGCATTCAATTATTGGAAAAAAATCTTTCGTCCGACATCAGTGATACCGCATCGTTACCAAATACAAAAACAAAATTTCTTTTATATTCATTTTTTTCCTTTTTTTCTGACAGGTTTATAACACTTTTGTTATCCCTAAACTAATCTTATTTCTTCTCAGCGTGGCACGAGCCTCTGATAACTTTGTATATCGTCAATACGATTTCTTCATTGCCCTCTAGCATTATTTCGTGCTTGCATTAGTTTTTCCATTATTAATTTCTTGTATTAAAGTGTTCTTGCTTGTCCTCGAGCATTAATGACTTGCATCATTAAGATGTTGCTCGCTGTTTTGCATGAATGTCTGCATTAAAGCTTTCTTCCTTGTCCTCTTTTATTAATGTATGACTATATTAATTCCACTTGTATCAACCTCTCGCATCATTAAGATTTCCCTTCCCCTTGTTCTTCGTATTAAGGCATTCTCGTTGGATATATGCATTGTCGAGGGACAGAGGGAAGAATGATAATCCCATGAACTATTTAAATTTATGACAGAGTTTAGTTAAAAATGACAAAAGAAAGGAAAGCTTTTGCCTATCAACTAAAAATTTGAACTAAGCGACGATCTAAATCGTAAACCAACTAGATATTTAGTTTTCTTACACGATCTGCAGCACCGAATCATTGAACGGGGGAACTGGCAATTGCTCCGAGATCTCCCCGTCTTCCCGGCGGCCGAGTCTTCAAGACATTTTTGTAATATTTTGAAAGTTGTTTAATTTTATGCTTTCATTATAAAGCCAATGCAATTGAGTTTTCTTACACTAAAATCAAGTATTGTTTCAAGAAATTTTGAAACGGTGCTCCTGTGAATTTTATAAATAATTATCGTTTTCAAATTTAAGTTTAAAATATGAGGCTTTATAATTTAAGAAAAATTATCTAATCCTATTAATAAATATTATTTTAAACTGTGGTAAGAGAAGCTTTGACATTTTAAAAATTATTATTGTATTTAAAAATTAATTTTAAGTTTCAGTTGTGTATTTTTAATACTCGATATACTGAAATCAATTTCTTAAACAGTTTCCCGTAATTAGATGTTTTGTTGTTTCAGTTTGATGATATAACAGGTTTCTGATTTAGCCTTCATCGTATAGTGTTGGAAATCGAATTGTGGAAAAAAATGCATGTTGTGGCTTAGAAGGAGCTCTGGTGGTATGGCAGCTTTTAGATTTAGCTTCATCGTATAATGAAGGAAGTGGTGTTTGTAACTGGAGACCAAAGGCCAATCAGATTCAAAATAAGTCTAGAGTATTTGTGGAAAGTAACAAACTATCTGTATCTACCATTTTTTTTTATCTAAGTCTCCCTCTTACAAAATTTCAATAAACAAACTACTTAATAATTATATAGGTTGAGTTCAAATGAAGAATCTGGTTTAAAAAAATTATATCTTCGAAAATACTGCACATAATACAATAAATAATACAAGAATTAAAAGGGAAATAAGACAAGAGTTTTTTTTCAGTTAAAATATATTTACGATGTGTGACCCTATTCTTACACAGCATACGCCCAATCTGTAATCCAATTCGTTCCAAACATTTCGTTACATCACTCTATCAATGGTTCTGAATGCTTCGAAAATACGTTCGTTAAATTCAGGCATTTTCGGTATTGGTGGTACATAAACAACGCATTGTCTCAACGATTTCTTTTTGTGGGGGTCATGTCAAAAATAGCAGATAAAACAAAAATTTTTGGAACGAACTGGATTTCAGATGGCATATGCTGTGTCGAAAAAGAGTCAAGCATAGAATATTTGAAACCTAAAAAAAACTTCGAATATTTCTCTTTAAATCCGGGTGTCACTTATTGTATCATGTGCCGCTGTTTCGAAAATATAATTTTTTTTAAACAGACTTTGTACTTACACTGCATTTAACATAGAATGTAATGTGGATGATCCGTTTTGATAATAAAATCATGCTAAATTTCACGTTTGTATTTGGGATTTTTCTTGCTCCAAAGCAGAGTGAATTGGAAGACTGTTTTCGTGCACAATTTTATACACAAATGCTGTGTGGATGCATAGATTTCAAAACCTGTTTTGCTTTAATTCTTATGGAGATATAAACAAATAGAAATAAGTTCAATGTTGCAAGGATGATTACCAAAAGGAAAAAAAATACAAATATCCGATTTTTATTTTATTTTGTCATAAAAAAATAGCTATTCGTTGGCTTCTCTGAATGGTGGCGGTGAAATTGAACATTTCGCCTGGATTGATGTCAAGTCCTTTCTTCAAATTTATTGACCTTCAAAGAAAGAAAATCTGTGATACAGCATGAAAAAGTATGAAGTAATGGTTATGATATTGCCACGAAGACTGAATTAAAGATACGGATAGTTAGAAACAATTGCCTTTATTAGCACCAAGCAACTCGCTGGAGAACGGAATGATGAACTGAGCAGAACTCAGCTTTTATACATCTGGAGAACATTCGAGAATCATCTCGCTCGAATAGTAAAGAATGTTCTAGAATCATCTCGAATTTAGAGAAATAATAAGATCAGTTTAAATTAAAATTCCAGTCTTTGGATAAAATGTGCTGGCCGGGATTCGAACCAGAGGCCAAACGATTTACAGTTCAATGTTCTGCCTATCGAGCCAAGGAGAATCAAAACATTCTTTCTTTTTGCTTCCCCTAATAAAAAGGACAGTGTCCCGCTGTCATTCAGTTTCTTTTTTCTTTCTGGAGCGCGTCATAGGTCCTTTGTAATCACCCCCTGTATTTATGTCCTTTTCCGGTGGAACGATATCCTGACTTGTTTCGTCTTCCTTCTCAATCTGCTTAGTCGGATCATGGTATGGTTTCATACGTGAGACATGAACAACATCTTTCGATTTTCTTCTTCGGGAGGCAGAGTCAAAATCTTTAACCTAATAGGTCACTTGTAATAAACGACGTAACACCTGGTATGGTCCAAAATATCTTCTTAAAAGATTCCCTGGAAGGCCAACTTTTCATCCTGGAGTATAGACCCTTACAAGATCTCCAGGAGCGTAAAATACCATTTGGTGTTTGGAGTCGTAGAGTCAACGGTCTGCATCTTCAGCTTTCAAAGTACGCACTCTTGCCAGTTGTCTTGATTCTTCAGCTCTAGCAATTATTTTGGCTAAGTAATCATCATCCACAGCATCAGGACAGAATAGTAACATACCGTCCATCGTCGTTTCGGCTTCATGGCCATGAAGCAAATAAAAAGGGGTAAAACCTGTCGTCTCTTGCTTAGCGGTATTATAGGCAAATGCTACGAATGGTAAAATTTCGTCCCAATTTTTCTGCTCCACATCAACATAAATGAACAACATATCGGCCAATGTTTTGTTGAAGCGTTCTGCCAGTCCATTTGTTTGGGGTTGGTACGCCGTTGTCATACGATGATCTACATTACACAGATTGACGAGAGTTGAGACAAGTCTGGATTGGAATATTGTCCCACGATCCGTGATAATTATTCTTGGAGCTCCATGTCTCAGAATAATTTCTTCCAACAAAAACTTTGCTACTTCTCGGCCTCAGCAGTCGATAAAGCTTTCGAGACGGCATATCGGGTCAGGTAATCCGTGCAGATTGTGATCCATTTATTTCCCCGAGTAGATTTTGGAAATCTTCCGAGAAGATCGACTCCAATGCGTTGGAAAGGTGCAATGACCGGAGTAATAGGGATTAAGCATTCAGGTGGTCGTTGAGGGGTGGATTTCTTCTTTGGCTCTCACGACAATGCATGACATATCGGACAACATTTCTATACATCCCCGATCAGTAAAATCTTTTTCTGTCATAAGGTTTTGCGAAGCCAAGATTTCCTGAGGTGGGTTTGTCGTGAAAATGCCTAAGTATGTCAGCTCGCAGATATTTGGGAATGACTGGTAATCACATCTTGCCATCCGGATCAAAATTCTTTCTGCAGAGGACCCCATTAATTACTTCAAATGTTTTGTTGCCGGCGGGGAGGAGATTATTCGAAGGGTTCATTCTGGCGACATCGGGATCTTTCTTTTGTTCGCTCGCAAGATTCATCTTCGTAATGGTAGCTAGAATTTTCTCTGATGTCTCAGTTTCATCGTCCACAGGATTTTTTGAGAGAGTGTCGGCATCTCTATGCTTCTTTCCAGTTTTGTATTTTACTGAAAAATCATATTCATGAAGATGGAGGGCCCATCTTGCTAACTCCCAGAAGGATCCTTCAAGCCCATGAGCCAGACCAATGAATGATGATCAGTTATGATGGTAAAATGCTTTCCGAATAGATACGGTAGGAATTTTTTGATGGCCCATACGATCGCAAGGCACTCTCGTTTTATAGTGGAGGAGTTCTTTTCTGCTTTTGTTAGAGCTCTGGAGGTGTATGCTAGAATTTTTTCTACGTTATTTTGAATTTGGATTAGAACAGCTACAATGCCATATCCACTGTCATCTGTATAAATTTCGGTTGGGGCATTTTCGTTGTATATTCCCAATACTGGCTCAGAGGTAAGAGCTTTCTTCAGATTCTTAAAAGCTTCTATCTCGTCCATCCCCCAATGAAACTTTGAATCACCTTTTAGAAGCAACTGCAATGGTTCAGCTAGATAACAAAAACCCTTAATGAATCTTCGGAAGTATGAGCAAAGGCTAAGAAAGCTTCGTATATCATATACATTCTTTGGAGAGTCGAAAAGGGCTTTCCTCTTTCTGCAGTAGCGTACTATATGTCCGGGACGTCCACAGTGGAAACAAACTGGTCAGTTGTTCACCAAAGATAAGCTTTTCTGGGCTGCATTGGTAATCTTTGAGCGGGTACTCTTGATCTCCTAGTTACAGTGACAAATGTTGGTCGACGTTGGATTTCACCAGGTTTTACCGAAACTGGTGCTACGACCCTTTCAACTTCGTCTTGGAACATTTCTTCAAGTGATTGGGCTTGGGAGTAGGAGTCCAAATAGGCAATATGTTCATGCGTTTGGTTTATTACTCGATGGACTTTCTCTTGTACGATTCTCTTAATGAGGGACACCAAATCGGATTCGTCTTCAATGGTTGCTACCGGTACGATGTTTGGAAGCCTCTCAAACTTTCTCCGTCCATTCCTCTTCTGTTTCATATCCCCGATATAGTTACACCATTTAATGAAATCAGCTGTAGTGCTTATTTCCTTCGTCAGTAGAGTCTGATAAATGTCTTCTGCAATACCTTTCATTAGGTGTGACACTTTTCCATCATTAGACATAGATGGATTTATTTCACGGCAGAGACATAACACACTCTGTATATATGACTGCGTACTTTCTCCCGAACGCTGTGCTCTGTACTTCAGTTGTTCCTCCGCCTTTCTGGTATATTTTTTTTCGATCACCAAAAAGTGCATTTAGTTTGGTTTTAAACATTTCCCAAGAAGTCAAGCTGTCCTCATTATTGATGTACCACTGTTTTACAGTATCATCGAAGAAGAAATACACATTTGAGAGGCACTTCATGTCGTTCCACTTGTTAAATTTCGCCACTCGATCGTATTCTGTAAGCCATTTCAAAGGGTCATCTTTATGGGTTTCTCGGAAGGCAAATGGGTTCCTCTGTTGTTGGTATGTAGGAGTCACTATAACGGGCTTAGTTTCATCTGTCATTTTCGTTTTTCTTCTCTGTGGAGAATAAAGACCAAATTCTGTAAGTATTCCTACCAAACGAAGGCTCCTGCGAAAACTGTAACCATTACCCACGTTTGCAAAGATTGTTACCCTGCGCCTCCAACAAATCTGTCACGAAGACTGAATTAAAGACACGGATAGTTAGAAACCATTGCGTTTATTAGCACCAAGCAACTCGCTGGAGAACAGAATGAAGATCTTTTATGCATCTGGGGAACATTCAATAATCATTTCGCTCGAATAGCAAATAATGTTCTAGAATCATCTCGATTTTAGAGAAATAATATCAATTTTAAATTAAAGTTCCAGTCGTTGGAAAAAAGGCGCTGGCCGGGAATCGAACCAGGGACCAAAGGATTTATAGTCCAATGCTCTGCCTATCGAGCTACGGTGAATCATAACAGTTTTTCTTTTTGCGGTAATATTTCAAAAATGAAAATAACGACATTCGAGAATCTAGTTTGATGTTAAAAAAACTTAACGTGTAACTAATTTTTTTCTACAAATAATTTCTGCATATTAATAAATTGCAAATGAATATAAAAATACTGTAAAATATTTCTTTTCTTCCTTTCTTTGTCGAATTTAAATACTCTCGCATTTTGAATAGGAAAAAAGTGACACACTTCACCGATCAAATCACGGAGATTTCAGTATGACTGTTTTAGGCCTGCAACGAATCCTGTCGCTACTGCTACGCTCAGTGGTGGCTGTGCACAAGAAGTATTACTATTTTAGACCCTTACTTTAATCACAGGTCGGCGAATCAACGATTGCTTCTTTGAGGCAATCGTTGGTTGATCTAAGATAAAGAACTCAATGTTTCTTAATTAAACCAATTTCGGTCGCAGAAGAATTGATCTTCCTTTGTTTAAAAGCTATTTTGTCAATAATTTTTTGTAATACACGATAAATAAAAATTATTAGCTATTGTTTAGAAGTACTTTTATTTTACATCATGCAAAGGTTTATAAGCTTGTACGTGTTTCTAAGTTTTATTTTGGACTATTTCTATGACTAACAAGAAGATGAATATTACATTCTCTAATTTTCATTTCTTTTTTAATTATTCAATGTTTTCTAAATAAATGATGTGCCATTGGATATTTCTGACAAAAGATTTCCTAATTATACAAAATAAGGTAGGAAATACACATTTTGCTTTTTTAGATTATCTTTTCTCATGTTTTTTGATTCTGCGAAGTCTTGCAGACAATATTTATGGCAAATTAAATGACGTTAACTTTCCTGTTTTGCCATTGGATAGTCTCAACTATTTTTGAAATCACTGCCATTTTGATTCATGTAAGAGTTTAAAGATATTATGGGTATATTACGTTTCTATCCAAAAATGACACGTAAAATCTACGATGGATATGGATATAAGTTTTAAAAATATGACAACCATTGCATCAATCACACTCGGCATTAAACGATCGAAAAACAAACCCAATTAATGATTGCTATTACCCAAATTAGGGCATATATTTGCAAAAAGTACGCTCCCTCCAAAATAGAATAATTATTTTTCTTTGAGAAAGAATTATTCCTTATACTGCATTTTTTTAAAAATTTTGTATCGTGCCTGTTAAGACTAAATTTTAATTATTGTTTTTTTCACGCCCCTTCTAGTGTGTTAGAGTTCTGATATGTAGCATATTTGTGCGTTCCCAGTGTCAGAACATTATTTTAATACATTCAAAAATGTTCTCCATTTAATCAATTTGATTACTAATTTTGATTTTATACTAGTGACAACATCTGGCTTTGCTGGTGAATTTAAGAAAAAAATTTCATTTGTAGCAGACAAATTTAAGAGTTAATTGGCTTCATGACACCATATTATGGAATTATAAATAAAAAATTAACGAAAATAATTAAATAAAAATTAGCTGCATCTAACTTTCTAATACTTTATGCCAGGTTTACACTCAGCCAGTTATAAGACGGTCAATAGGCAGCGCATGAGCAGAAAGAAGCTGATTTATGTTTGCCACCATTTCCTAAGATGGATTCAGACATTCCATGCCGGGCTATAAATTGTCGTTTTGGTGTCAATGATTTTTTTTTATTTTCGCTGCGTATCGTATTAAAACGATGGATATTTACATAAAAAACAGAGTGGAATAAAATAAAAAAAAGTCAACACACCTAGTTGTGGGAAACTATAGAAAGAAGAGCAAATAAAGTGAAACACAGACGCTATCTCGTTTGAGAAAAAACAAACAGCAAGAAAAAAAAATGTCGAAATTAATATATATCTGATAAGCCTTTTCCGCCCTCCCCCTAAAAAATATTCTGCAAATGCATGCTCAGTGAGAAAAAAAACTTATACTGCGGCATATTGTTGTCCCGTGGGGTAAATTGCATGCTGTTGACCACACAGCAATTTGCAGGCTTTCTACGCAGCGCTGCTTGCTGGCCATCTTATGACTGGCCGAGTGCGAACTCCTCACTGATCAAAGTGAGTGTAAATCCCTCTAGAAAATTGTTTATATCAAAAATTTATTTTTAACAAATACCCTTTTTCTTTGACCACTAGCCATCAGAGAATTTTTAGCCGGGCAGAAGGTTTCTAATTTGCCTGAAAAGCAAAGTGCGAGCTGCTGTAAATCATGTGTCTGTCAGTCAAAGAGCCCCCCCCCCCTCCCACTCCGATCCCACCTTTCCCTCCAGCAACAAGCGGAAATGACTTTGTAATTATTCACGTCGACATGACGTCGAACTGAAACAAAAGCGAACGAAGGGGAAAATTAAAAGATTCGAAAAGAAGGAAAACGTTCTTTCCTTCAAGAGGGGGCACCCGAGGGGGCGAGGGTTGTTAATTAAACGATAACAAAAGAGGACGATGAAGTTTTCACTACTTCTTTATCGAAATCGTTATCGTTTCGGTTTCTCCCGTCAAAGTCACAGCGGCACTCGCTATGAATGAAGATGTAATCTGACAACTTTTTCCTGGACGAGGCAAAATTTTAAAAGGGGCAATCTTTTCAAAATGGATGGTCTGCACTCGTTCCTTTTTTTTTTTTTTTTTACCTGCGTCATAACGCATGAAGATCGATAACCCTCATTGGAAGTCACTTGTAGGTAATGTGAGAGATAAGAAGAGTTCTAAAAGTGACATGTGTGATAATGATGGTGTCGATGTCGGCTTTTGTTACGTTAGGTTGACGTAACTTCTCGCGTTTAGAAATCAAATATTCAGTTCAAGCTGAAGCTGAATTTTTTTTTAATTAGGGTAATCTGTGGGTGTTATTTATAGGAATTATATTTTACACTAAGCGGAAATCTTAACGGAATATATTTAAAACCCTTCTTCTAAAATGTATTTTGAATATTTTTCATAATTTTATCCTATTTTCATTAATAATTAGAAGGTTGGTCCAAGCACGCGGAAAACCGTAAAAAACAATTAAAAATACCAAATTTTAAATTTTGCTAAGATTTTTCTTTTGGTCAAAATCTTCATCATTGTTCCTACATATTATAAAACTATATATATATATATATATATATATATAATTTGGCTTTAAAGACAAACAAAATGCATCTCCATAAACAATCCCACTTATTGTCAGCAACGCTGGGCTCATCAGCTGGGTTGTCAGGTTGTAGACCATCGTAGAACTGTAATTTGCTTCCCATCAGGAACAGTGTCGTCATTAAATAATAATAATAATAATAATAACTGATCAGTTCTGTTGTGTACTAAGCGGGTGCTACATCTGTGGTCTGAAAGTTTGGCGACAAACTTAATAACCCTTAGTAACTTGGCGTTGAATTTCATGTCTTGATGACAAAATAGATAATGCTGGAAACTTCGAGAATTTTCACAATCTGGCCAATAGAAACAGAAATGCGCCTGTATTGGTATGGATGTTTATCGGCCCTCCTCCGGGGAGCTATAAAAGACCGACAGTTTTAAGCTGAAGGGGAATTGAATTTAACCCGAATAGAAGATAAATAATGAGTCTTCGAGGGAATAGCAAAACAACGCTGGATTGTATTTTAAGCGAGTACTGAACTGCTGTGTGCCGAATACTATTCACTACTGTAGAAGCAGTGACGTATAGCGGGTGAAATAGCCAATCTTGTGGTAGTGAGTTGGTAGGTAAAGCTAGGAGACAGTGGTAACTTCAGTCGTCTGGAGAGTGAAATCGTAAAGTGAAGCTCCGAGGATCCCCTCTCCTGCTGGATTCTGTCTGGACGATTTGAGTGCTGTGGTCGATTACTACTTATGGGCTACTGTCTGCAGTAGTGTGCTGTCCTGTGTTCGTCTCGGCTGTACATAATTGTCGTCTGTGCATTCGGCGTCTTTGTGTTGGTGTCTTCGTGTAAATAAACGTCATTATTGTTTTCTAATGAGATCTTCTGATTGTGTCTTCACACCGTGCGCCCACTGTAAACACACCTGGTGATCAGTAACGATATTTGGGGCTCTGAAGCGGAAGGTAATGGGATGGGCTGATCTTGTTTAGCATTAACAGAGTGATTATTTGGATATTGAATATTCTTACTGCATTGTTACAGAGTGGTCCAAAAGTCTCTTTACTTAATTAATTTTGACTTTTTCATAAGCAACAACTCTGCAAGTCGTTATAAAATACTTTTGTTACCATTAGAAATGAAGTAAGGATTTTTCAGGAAAAAATCTTTTAATAAATTAACGAAGTTGAACATCATTCGTTGGGTAACTTTAGCAACAACAAAACTTTCATTTGTCTTCTTTATGACACCAGTTTATTCACGCGATAGAAAACCTTTTTCTACTTTCCTTGTATGTTCTTCAATGTTTTCACATGCACCAACGATGGGGGTGGGGGAAGGATGGTAGCTCCAGGAGCTACTCTACATTGCCACAAACTAATGAGGCAAACAACTCTATCGCTTGAGTAAAGCTAGAGCTAACGATTGGAGCTACAATCGTAGGGCGTCCTGGACTCGAGTCCCGGTTCTATCTGTAATGTGTGTGAATGTGCCCCCTGTAAAAAGGGGCCGTGCGAGCAGTGAGTGAGAAGCAAAAGTCATACACTTGGCCTTAGTTGGTGCTACTACAAAAAAGAGAGACTCTGATTAGGCTTAAATCGCTTGTCCTGAACAAGTGCTTCATGAAACAACGAAACATAACAGGTAAGCTCAAATTCCCGTAGTTTGGAGAACATCCTAAATGCAAAAAATCATAAATTGTTTAGTTTAGTTTCATTCCATTAACGTCTCTTTTAAAGCAACACTAAGTCTATTTTGGACGAACCTTGCAATTTTTAGTTTCGGTCAGATGACTAGGAAGACACCTGAGTTGGCACCCTTCCCTATTCCCCAAGCTTTCACTCCACACCAGTGGGAGGGCATTTATTCGTCTCTGATGGATTTAGCGTTCCTCAGACCCACTTAAACAACGCAGAATCGGTTCTCGACCTTAACGAATAATTGAAAAATTATTGCATTTTTAATTAGTATGAATTGTTCATTATTTAATTTTAATAAATTGAATAAAAACTTTTCAAACATTTTTTTTAGTTTAGCAACATTAACTATTTTCCAACTTCGATTTTTTAAAACTTTTTTTCATGTATCAACATTATAAGTATGAGAAAATGGAAAGCAGCTATTCACTATCCAATAATGTTAGAACATGTAATGAAATTTTTCCGAAATAATCAACTGAGTAACATCTAAGGATAGGAAATATTAAAACAGAACTTTGCTCTTAAAAATGCATTTTACAAACCCAAAGTAAATAAAAAAGGGAAACGAAAATCAATTACAATAATTCTCAAAAATATTAAATTCAAATTCGAAGTACAAAAGTTTGTTGCCTCCTAAAAAATTGAGCTTACTGCAGCAAATTCGTAAAGTTTTTTTTAATCTTTGATGTTCAGGTTCGTTTATCTCACGGGATTTTAATCATTTCCCTTTAGCTCATTTTCTTCCTAAAACATTTTTTAAAAGCTGCTTCTAGAGACCTAACATCTGAACACTAAAATGACCAGAAAGCTTCAAATTTCATTCGCAGCGTTTGGCCAAATCAATTCATCGGAGGTGAACGGTTAGTGAACTGAAAATTTTGAACATGGGAATTCTGGTTTATTCATGTATTTGCTTCCATGTTGCCCCAACAGAAAGTCTTTAGTTTCTTCTAATGGAAGATGCAAATCGAAAAACGATATATTGGTTGTTTTTTTTAAATGCATATATATATATATATATATATATATATATATATATATATATATATATATATATATATATATATACACACCATTCTTTTAATCCTTTTAAAGATACCTAAAATTTCCTTTCTTAAACTGACACATGGTAAAAGAAATGCCTATCGAAATCTCATAATAAAATCACTGAAGAGAAAAATGTTTCACATTTTTACTCTTGATTAAAAATGTAGATTGACGCATCTCTTTTCGCATCTTCCTTGTATATAAGATATCTCCCGTGATGAAATACATTGGTTAAAATCTGTAAAAAGGGGCCATACAAAGGAATGTGATGAGTATGCAGCAAAGACGTACTCTTGGCCCTAGTTGGCACTACTTGAAACAAGAGACGCACCCTTCGGCTTGTGCATCGCAAGTGCCATTGGTGACAATAACATGTCTTCGCACTTAAAATGTAAATTTTAAGGACGAAATTTTTTTTCGAACTTAAACTAATGTACAAATTTTCTTAATGCAACAAAGCTTTCTTATTTTAAAAATAAGAAAAATACAATTGAATCCTTCAGAATTGAAATTCCATATGTGCACGGGATTCTTTTCATAATTTGTACAATAACTCAAAGGCTTATTCAATAAAAATTTCTCTGATTCATCTGGAAATTCGTGTCACCAAGTTAAGAAAAAGGAATTTACAAGTAATAGAATGATACATTTATAAACATTTAATTATATTACTTTAAAGTATAACAATATTTAAAAATGGATACACATAAGAGCATTTTTCATTACTTTTTTACGAAATTAAGCCTTAGTTGTAAGTCAAACAAGTTTCCAAAGCTCAAAAAGTATGTTAAATCTGTGCCTTAAATAGAAACCTACTCATTATCTCCATTAATAATAAAAATGAAAATCTGTGTGTGCGTTGGAGCTCTGAAAGTCACATGGTTTGTCAGTTACCTAATTAAGTGGAAATGTGCACCTCGCTGAGACATTTTTTGAAATTGTAAATAAAACCTCAATTAATTTAAAATTCAGATTGAATTTTACCGTTTTCTCAGATAATTTCTGAAAATATTCTTGTACAAAAATAAATTTTGTATCGTTTCAAAAAAAAATTTTTTTTTTAAAGCTTTTTAATGATACTAAAACAGTCGCAAATTTTTCCTGACTTTTGACAATTTTTAAGAAATATCCTTTAGTCTAATTTCCAACAAGAGTTGTTGTTTTGAGATTCAAAATTAATTGTTTCACTAAATACTTGATCGCTTGGTTTTCTTCCTTTGTTGAATGTAAAGAGGGTTAGTTGAGTACAATATCACGCAATTTAGATGACAGATGAACCTCATATCTAAACCTTTTAATAATCCACATATCTAATTAATACGCATATTTCATTTATCTTATAATAGCACTGGTCTTAGAATTGCTCACATATAAATAAACAGCACATAGTAAGATCATTTAATTACCACGACTTCAGTATCTGGAATTTCGATGGATTCATAGAAACTATGTTATATCTAAATGATATAACATAGACTGAGATTAAATATAACAGATATGGATAACAAAACAGCTATAAATGAAATACTATAACAGATATACATAAGAAATCTGCTGTTCACTAAAAGGAGCTAGTAAACAAATAATATAAAAAAATTTAAAGTCAATTAAAAGGACAACAAAAAATATTATTTTAATTACTTTTAATTAAAAAATTACAATTAATGTAGATAATTTATCAAAAAATTATTGATTTTTGCAAGAATGGAACTCGCATTCTTTATCTTCACGTGAAAAATACTATAAACCTTGAATTTTACCGATCGAGCTAATTCCTGTTGATTTCACTTTTCGTTACAAATTATTAATTTTAAAGTATAAATAAAATAATTTTTAAAATAAAAATTAATCAAATTTAATTAATGAATTAATATTTGAAAAAAAAACTGTATTAACATCGAGTGTCGTCCACTACAAGTTTTTAGAAATGTATTTGAACTTGAATGGATGAATAAAAAGTATTTTATAAAGATTGAAAATTTAAACAAAAGATATATAGACAGAGTGCGATCTAATAGTAGAAATTCGCAACTTCTCATTTTCATCCTCAACAATAGAAAATAATATATATATAATGAACCCTTAGATAGGTATTATGAAAACGGTTTAAGTTTCATTTCCTAGAATGACAATGTTATGTACTAAATATGTCGTATAAGTATACTTATATTAAATGTAATTTAATATGTCTTTGAAAGTTCATTAAATGTAGACTCAAAATTTTGAAAACGGTTATCATTACAAAGATATACAACATTTTTGCGTCATAATGTCGCCACAGTAAATTGTCAAAACATCTCTCAAACATTTTAACTAACATTTAAAAGAAAAAAATCTGTAATTTCTATTTTTCTTTTCCGTATATGTCGAATTCAGAAGCTTTCGATTCGATGGTCTGACCTACGAAACACCAAAAAGTATGCGCATGCGCGCACCTTCACATTTATATTTATTGTTAGTAGAAGTCTCTATTGGCTGTATTTAATTCTTATTAGCTTTTATTAAAATGTATAAAGTTGAATGCTTTTCTTTTCGTGTATTCTAGATCTACAGTAGATAAAATCTTATAATACGATTCCTCCATCGGACTCTTGGTATTTAATAACAGCGTCACATTTCTGCACGAACTTATAATAAAAATATTTAAAAAGTGAAGTCATTGCAAATAACATGTTACCCATCCCAAATAGCATTAAAATACACGCCATGGAAATTGTAATATCTTTCAACAATTGTTAATGTTGAGAAAATTACAAAAGAAAAAAATGTCATTTCTGCCAAACAACGTATAGAAAATTGAAAATAAAGGTATAAGATTAAAAACTGGATGAAATTCAAACGCTGTTTGACACATTAAAATGGCAAACAAGCCATTCTTAATAGTGCGATGAACGTGAAAAGTATCAGGTAGTCCTATAAGTAGTTAAAAAGCATGCATAAAATTCTTGCTATTCTGTTGTTTCAGTGGACTGACCCAAAAGTTTATTTTCATCAATTTCAAAATATCTGTGCATTTGGAAAGCTTACCATTTTTAGTTTCGATATGTTTTAAAAATGCTGCATGATTTATAAGCAACAAATATATTAAAATTATGCTTCTAGTTCAAAATTAGTTTTAGCATATAACAAGTATTTTCTATGATTTAAGGTTTAGCCAAAATAATTCACTTCTTGCATATGCAAGTTCAATAAGTTTTTCGACTTAAAGTCCTTGGTCTAACCCATGTGATCCGCCTACCCGAAAGGGTGTAAGGCCTTGAAGGTCACCGATGAGAGGACCATTATTTATTCATTAAAAGGATTACTGTCATCGCCAGAATGTGGGCAGTAAATAAAGTGTAGGCAAGATAGTTCATTTGACTAAAATAAAATATTTAACTTAAATAGTTAGCAAGCCAAATGTGGCTTCAGGAGATTCAGTCGAAAAATATAGAAAGCAGCAACACAGATAAGAAAAAAAAACCCCACCATGTCCAAAGGAGGAAAGACAAAGCAGAGTGGAGTAGTGTAGAGGACCGACTTCAAATTCTTATTCTCTGATCTTTCCAGTTGTTTTTAAAAAATTATTCTTTAATGAAACAATATTCGATTTTAATTTTTTGCGTACTAAAACGACAGAATGTTTGCGTATGGCACGATTCGACGTCAACAAGACCATAATGGATTGATTAAAAGCGATAACAAGTTGAATTTCATTTGAATGACTTTGAAAAATAAGGTATACAAAACTTAATTTCAGATATTCAATTACAATATACAAAGGCGATTTCGTTCCTCAAGAAATGTTCATCTTCTAAATGTCAACACGCTCAAACTCTGTAATCTTATCTGAGTTCAAAGCATTTCTAAAGTTGATTTTATATTCTTTTCAAACATTTGGAATCATTGCCTCGCCTTCGGAATAAAAACGTAAAGCTCTTTGGAATGAGTTATCCATGCTTATTTCTCGAATTTCTGGAATTTAATTGTTTAGTTATTCAGATTCATAATGCTGAAGTAATTCAGCATTACAAAAGGAGTTGCAACTGTGAAAATAAATTCGCTGAGGTGGTGGGACATTTCAATTAAGAAATAATTGAATTCAAACCTCAAGCCGGTCGCAGTTACGCTCTGTATTTTCAAAGAACTGATATTACTTAGCAGTCTCCTAAATTAACCTTTCCAGCGACAGAGTTTCCAACCATAAATAAACTTTCTGGCATTCAAATTGCACTCCGTGATCATCTGTATTACAATGGAAGTTTAAACATATTTGAATGAGAAAGGGTTTTATTTTCTACGAGGGATGGTTTACAAATTTATTCAATTGTAGAAGCAGGGTTTTTATTTCTGCAACTAATTTAACACAAACTACTAGTGAAGCAATTTTATCCAAAAATCATAATTCGGATAATGTATTGAAATAACTTGAATTGATTTGGAATCTATAATCTTTACTCGTATGGGGAAAACCTGCAGTAAAATAATTAAAAACATTCTTTTGTTCTGAGAAACTAAAAAGATATTCCGCTTCTTTGTTTGGTGAAGTCTCGGCTTTAGAGCCTGAGGGTTTCAGGTTTGAAACCCTATACCCCGATGAACCTCCGTGTAAGCGGGCTTTGTGAGTACTGAAAACGTCGGGTAAAAACTTCCACACTACTTCCGATGGTGTGGTGTGGAAGTTTGGAGTGGGAGGTGACAATTCAGGTGTATTCCGCGTGACATGATCGCGGCTCAAAACTACGAGAATGAAAAAAAAATGGAACATAAAATAATCCACTTCCTTGAACATTTTTTTTGAAACATAATGAAGTTATTAAAACATTAAAAAAGGATTTATTTTCTTTAAAAAAATGTGCAACAAAATTATGCAATTCATTTTATGATGTATATGGTGTTGGGGGATGTTGTCATTGTATAAGATTATCAAATTAAAATCTCTCTGATATCTGTGAACCAATAGTGATTCTTAATGAAGAAATTAATCCAAATGGATTAGTTAAAGTTAATATTAAGTTAGGCTCTACTTAATTTTTTCCTTAATTTTATCACACTCGATATAATTACTTGAAACAGAATCTATTTCAAAGTAATATTCCTTTTAAGAGGCGTGCAGATATTTAAAATATTAATATTTCTGGGAATATCTGAAGTATGTAAAGTTATGATGAAACAAGGAACGAAAGAATTATTTTTAAAATGAAAGAAAAACACGAGCTTTTATATTCCCTAAATTTTTTCGAACAGGGAAATTTAAATAAATTTTTAACTTCATTTATTTGTTTTATTTTGGAAATATAAACCCTATCTAACCCTAACTATGAAATGGTTAGAAGTCATCACAAGACGTCTTCAAACAGGAATTTCTATTACTATCTTCTAAAACTAATCCAGCAGTTTTTTTGTACGATTTGGCTTTAAAACCATTTCTTTCCAATGTCTTTTTTTAAAGCGCGGGCATTCCTGTAACTGAAAAGTAACCACTTTGTTTTCGAAGGCAATAACGCTTCAGTGGCAGTTAAAATTTCGAAAAGTACCCGTGTAGCTCCTCATTCCCAACGAACTTCTACAGATTCTAACAAACGAAATATACTTATTTCATCTCTGTTGACTTTCTTCATATCGTTTCCAATTTAAATTCAAAAATGTTATTATTTCAATATTTGATACCATTTTATAAAATTTCATTTTTTTATTATTAATAATAATTTGGACAATTTTAATTTCATGCAATTAATTGGCAATATGAGGTAATTAGTAGGTAATTACCACTACTACCTTTATCAAATAATTGGCGTGAAATTTCATATCTGTTCCTCATGGATCTCTTATATTTAATAATCTTGGACTTAAAATCAATTAACTGGATAGCATTTTTACAGGAACAAAAGTAAGGGAGATCATTTGCCGCAAATAACCTGCCGGAATCTGCAGAGGGCACTGCTACAAATTCTTTAAATATTCATGGGGTGGAGAGCTCCTCGAGATGCGTTTCGCACAACTCCAAAGAATGTCCAGCTCCCCTTCGAAGTCCCATAATGGCGCTGTCCCCAGAGACGATCCGATAGCCAAGAAAAGCCCCTCCGAATTTACATATATTTTAATTAGACGAACGGGGCGTAGGCTTCATTTTGGAAGACCCCCGCCCCAGCACAAACAGCCAAGTGATCAAATTTAATAATTATCCTGTACTTGGCGCGCCCCATAAATATTCATTTTATCGCGCGGGCGCGGGGCATTAGGGCGGTTTATTTCGGGCAGCCGATCCCTTACTCAGCTTTAAAAGCTGTTGCCACTTGGAGGAAGACAAATACTGAGGTTAATCATAATCGTAAATGCTGCTGTTGATCCGTCCTGACGGCAGAGTGGATGAGTTCTCCGATGGGATTGATTCGAGGGACCAGGAACCGTTCGAAAAGACAGGTAGTTGCTCGAAAGAGGCGGAAGTTTTCGAAATGGGATGATTTCTCTCTCGTTCTGGAACTGTTAAAACACTTTTGAGGGGCTTCTAATTTTGTTGCGCATGTGAAAGCGGATCTCTTTTCAATAAGTCCATTAATTGCAGGGACGGAAAATGAGAAGAGCTCTGGCGTCAGTTGGCCGAACAGAAGGGAACGTCTGCTACCTTTCATCTGGGATGAGGGACCATGTCCATATGCTCCGGCTATTTTTTACAGTTTATTCTTTCACCGTCTTTCGTTCTCCAATTATATTTCCCAATTTAGAAATGCTTGATTTAACAGCCGTACTGCTTTGGTGTCTCTATGATAATTAGCAACAAAGATATCGCATTCAGCAAGAAGAACACTATTTGGTATGCTATCGATGACTGAAAAAAGAGCTCCGTTTGCTGTATTTCTAAATGTAAGAGTTTAAAAGATCCAGTAAGCAAATTTAGCTCATAGCGATTTGTAAGGACATATCCACGATCCTTTCATTCCCTATTTTCATTTATTTATGAAAAGTATTTCATATTTTTTGAGTAATGCATTGCACCTTTAATCTAAACATCTGATTTTTTATACATTTTTTTTTTATTTTCACTTTTTTCTTTGTTATCTTAATTTTAAATTATTGTTATATATGTTGACGCACATCTTATACAATTTTTCTCTAGAACTGCTCTGTGTGCAGATATAAACTATATATACTTCATAACATTCCGGATATTATTGCATGGCATTGTCTCAATTTGGTTCCTTATCCTTATTGTCGATTGCTTTATGTTTTTTCGTCAGTTCATACGCGCCCGACCTCTTTTAAGGAAGTTCAGACAACGAGAGTAACTCAACCAATGTTGCCTTCAATCTCCATCACTCCGCCTTCAGTAAAACCCTTTGGATCCCACCGGTACAGGTGTGTCGCGCAGATATTTTTAAATCATCCTGAGGGTGAGTGGAGAATTCATCGAAGTGCTTGTCTCAATGGTTTTCTGCGTAATTTAATATTTAACTACATCTTTGTAGTAAAGGCACCCGAACGAAAGCTGTATGTGCCAAGAGTGAAGTTGAACTCTGAAAAAAACTGTTTCGCAATGTATCATGCATAGAAATGGTACGAATAACGTTGGATATCTAATTGGTAAGAGGTTTCTTGCAATAAAATTTGTTTTAATATTATAAAATCTGGAGACTAAAATTTTCCTTATATTTTATGTGGTAATCTCAACTCCAATGAGAAGCATTTATCCCACTTAAAATGACCACGAGGATATATATTAGCTACCTCAAAAATGCACCTATAGTAATTTTCTTTAACTTTAGAAGAATACCGTTATTTATAATTTATTGGAACAATCAGAGCCTTAAACTATCTTAATTTTGGAAAATAAAAACCTGGTATTTACTGGTTAAAGCTAGTATTGAAAGGGCTAAAGTGGTAGAAAAAAGATAGTGTGTAGGAATTACACGCCACAGAAATAAGAGCCGCTCAGAGTGAGAACCATGAACAGTGCAATGCTCAAATAAGAATAGCCACCTGCTAAGAAACGATCCGTGATTTTTCATTCATTTTTCATCACTAACATAAATTTTCTACATACGAAGTTCTCTCTTGTGTGCAAGTTGTTGATTCGACAAAACTGGACAACGGATAGGATGTTCATTGAGTACTGGAATGGAAACCCGAGAGATTAAAACGTAAACTCATACATTTCCTACTCTTGAATATATAAAATATTAAAAAAGGGGCTGACGGAAAGCGGTGGACTAATGATTGACCAAAGTCAATTTTCAGAGATAAAAAATCAATTCTTTAAAGAATTGCGAAGGCTTAAAATATTAAGGCTCTATAACATAAATAAATCCATAAATACATTTAATTTGAAAAGATTTATTTTTGAATTAAATTGAAAAGATGAGTCATGATATCTTTCATTAAATTTAAATGGATATAACATTACAAAGTTATTAGCCCTTTTTAAGAATCTGTTAAATCTATTGTAAATAAGGTATCTATAGTAACTTGCATTCAATATTTGATTGCGTTTTTAACGGAAAAACTCTTTGACCTTTTCAAACTGTCTTGAAAACTTCATTAATGATCATATGAAATAAAATATTTAAAATGTGAATTCCTTACTTTCTCGAGTTTCATATTTGGACCCCGAGCGATCAGAATTTTAAAATATTTCCAACAAAACTCAGAGCGTCTGAGAGCGAATTAATTCGTGATTTCGAATACTCCGTCACGCCCTGTCTCCGAATTCGATGTCTCCGTTCTAGTCTTTTTATTCCGCACTTTCGTCCAGACATTAATCAAGAGAAAGAAGAAAATTTGTGATAAATACATAAAAACAGATAAAAAAAAGGACGATTATGCTTTGTGAAATAAATGTCACCGGATAGTATCTTACGGAATTTTAGAATAATTTAATTTTCTCGCAACATGCATTTCACATTTAACTTTTCAATTCATTTTTTTAATCTTTTTAAGACATATTTTAGAAGGGTAAAAAATAGGCTTAGTTTTCAGGGCGAAATAAGTTAAGAATCAGATATTTTACGTTTTTAATTATTAATAAAAGCTTATGCCACTTGAAAGTGAGTTGATTTACAGCTGAAAATGAAATGTGTTGAAACAATTAAGAGGGAGAGAGCAGTTTGTACTGAATGGGGCCATTTATCGAAATGGCTGGGGAAGTTTGGCTTCCTTTTCTTGCAGAGAGAGAGGGAAACGGATATAAATGATGACTTTTTCAATTTTATGTTAAATGAATATACTGAATATTTTAACATTAGTGTTTTGTGATGTTTGCGATAGAAATAAATGAGTGACTTTCAACAAATAGTTTTGAACCGTTGAGTTTCTAGTTTTGCACATACGTCACGAGCACTTTGAATTCAGATTTTGAATTTATTTCTTTTATTTATAACTGTAAAATAGTTATTGCATTAACACTAAAATATTAATGATACCATTAATAAGCATTAATTAAATGCTTAATAATTATTAAATTTGATTAATTATTTAATATTTTAAGAATCACAAGATACACAAAATTTTATATTCAGTTAAATAAAAGGGCCTCTATAGAATTTGTGAGTAAGGATTACGACCATTTGTTTATAGTATATAAATATATTTATTTTCTAAACAATTTTTTGCAACTGCATTCCAGAATAAAATATTCTAATTTTTTTAAAAAAAATTAATGTGAAATGAAAGTAAAGACAATTATGGAAGAAAGTATAATCTTGTTATTTATCTCAAAAGTTTTTAGCATGAGAAAATTTGATACTCAGTTAGAAAAAACTAAATAACATACGATTATTGATTGCTGAGACTAGTACACAATAAAGTGCCATTTATTGTTTTTACAAATATTATTCTCTTAAGAAATCGTCAGCTATTGTGGGCTATAAACTATTCAGTTTTGTTTCATTTCCTTATATTGTTTTAGAAAATTTCTAAGTCTTTGTTGATGATCTCTTATGAAATTTCAAAGGAAAAGGGACATTGCTTGAATTTTAGTAAATAACTTTTTCGCAAGAAGTAATTATTACAATTAAAGTTTCAATTAAAAAAGCAAAGATTGCTTTAGAATTTGTTGAATTTTTCTAATTATCCAATGAACTAATTTCGAGAGCATTTAAGCGCATTCCCCCTTTAAAAAAAAGGGAAGACAGCATCCGACAATTCCGGGAAGACACGAGGAGGGCTCCTTCAACAGTGAACGGGGGGGGCGACCAAGCACTCCGGAGAGAAGGAAAAAGTGTTTCAGATCACTCAGCACAGCTCTCGCGCAGCATCGAAAGTTGCAGAAGAAATTCTAACATTTCTTTTCTTATTTCCACCCACCTTTTCCGACGAAGCAATCAGTGGTTCGACAAAAGAACACGGAAAAAAAGAAAACGACAGCCCTTTTGGCGGGAATTTTTCTCTTCCTAAGGAACGCTAACAATGAACAAGTAAGAAAAGCGGAATAAAGTATTCTACCTTACTTGCATTCACTTCAGTTTAAAATGATTGTGTAAAAATTTCAGCTTGTAAGTTTGATGCAAAGTAACTCGAGATAAATTATTCATAAAGTTGCAACTCCCGAATTTACAGAAAACATGAGCTCAAAAAAAAAAAAAAAAAAAAAAAAAAGAGAGAGAGAGAGAGACTGAAAGTTCGCGAGGCATAATTAAAATGGGAAAAAAGGAACTTATTATTGCTGGAATTGTTTGCTGACTTAATCCGTCTTCGATGACAGGAAAGATTTCAGTGCAAAAAGACGGTCGAACGCCTTTTGCTATTTGCGAAAGAAAGATTTTGTTATTTAAAATATTAAATGGTTTCTCTTAGAAGTAAAAACTCTTGTTAAAAGTTTTCGAAAGCAATAATGCAGCTCTAAAGAAGAACCATTTCTCTACTATTATTATTTGACTTCTATTCTATTTTATTTTTAAATTTACACAAGATTTAAGCTACGCAAATTTACGCAAGACTTAAATTATTAAAAAACTAGTATAATGCATTTGAAAGAATTTAATATACGCAAAAAATTCTTGCTTCTCTATTCCAAGAAATTTCGAAGTTTACCTGAAAAGAAAAATGTATTTAGTTTCAAATATATATCTGATAACAAATGAAATTAAATTCTCCGTCTTTTGAAATAAGTTAATTTCACAGAAGCGAATATTCATACTTATTCATCTATTACATTCGGCATATTTTTTTAAAAAAAAATTCTGTTATTAACATCGAATGAGACAGTTTTGACATTCACATTCGAGCCGGTTTCTTTTGTAACATGAAAATGATTCTTACAGATCTTAAAAACTGATGAAAATTACCTTACCTATAATTGATGATTCAACAATAAGAATAATTGAATTAGAAAGTGTTTTTAGTAAATTAAACTTGCATAAATAAAGTAGTTACCTGCAGGCTTCTTGGAAAAGTTCTGTCATAGTTTTTCATTTTTCAGGTGAATAAAAATTTCGATTTCATTTCGAGCTAAATGAAATGTCCTTTCTTTCCGATTTTTAGCTGTATTCTTCTCAGACAATTATAATTTTAAAAAAAATGTAAAAAAAGCGTTTATGTTTTGTGGAGACAAAATCTATTGATGAAAATTCATTTATATCATAATAATTATTTGATTTATGAAATAAAAAAGATTCGAAGTTAATTTTGCAAACATACTTTTGCAACGAGTTGTGCTTGGTATTGTTGTGCTTTATGTCACAAGAACTATACTTGACTAAATTGTCCCAAACACTAGATGTATACATTCTTCATACTTCAGGTGTCAATTATCAGTTCAGTAAAAGGAAATTCAAAGTTTAAATGAAAAGAACTGAAATGAGTTTGTAAACATTTTCATCTCTTAGAAACTTAAAAAGGTTTTGTTAGGGATTTTCTCTTAATCAATTGTCTTAAGGCAACGTTATTTGTACCAAATAGGTTAGGTCTATAAGTACTAAAATTTTGGCACTCTGTTGAAATATGTCTCACTGAAAGAATGTACTGGCAACGGGAGCGAACAGGGACAGGCTCCGTACAAAGCGAATGTCTGTGCGCAAGTGTTTCAGGACCGATTCTGCGGGCGAGTCGAAAGGAAATCTTGTTTCCGGAATAAATTAGCTGAAGGGACTGACAAAATGGCAAAAAGTGTGTTATGTTCTGCTCGAATCAAATAATTTACCATTTTGTACTAATCAAATTCCTAACAACTTGTAAAGAATCTTTCAGTGAGACAAAGTTTTCCACGGTCAGCGTCGCCATTTTAGAGGAATAGCAACTACTGATCATCTACTTCGTCACCCGCCGCGCCCGGAATCCACGAAAATGCAACAGAGAAACGTTTATTTGTTAGACATTTATTCGTCTCTGCGCATTTAAACACGAGAGGATGGCTAAGAGGATTCCATCGATTGAACTTTTTTGAATCGGTATATAGAATAAATTCATGAATCCTGCCACCAAAGAGAAACATTGAAATTGATTTCATAAGGGTATTTTTAGGTTAAAAATTCATTTGATGATGACAAAAACTAAAAAGATGTCTGTTTAACCCCATGCGGCGTCCTTGAAATACACATTTGCGCATGTGACCAAATCGATATCACTGAGGAGATTGTAACAATTTAAAGCTAAGGGAATATAACGCCAAAAACTTGTGACAGAGGGTCTCTTGGTTTTATTTACCGAAAGTAATGAGATGTACGAGTTTGTATGGAGGAAGGAATTATAAAATCTTTATTATAAAGTATGCGGGAAGGGTTTGGAAAAAACAACTCCTGCAGTTCAAAAACATCACAATTTGAAAGTTTGCCTAAAACAAAAGGTTGGTTTAGCCATTCAACGCGAATAAAACTCTTTAAATACCAAAATAGTAGATGCCATTTGAAACATAAAAGTAAACAAAATGTCCAAGCATATGGAACGAATAAAGGAATCGTTTAAAAAAATCGATTTTGGAATCATGAAAGAAATCTCATAAAAATCTTATTTTTCAATCATTATATTTTTTAATTTTAAAAAGAGAACTAGGAGCTGGCCGCTTGCAGTAACAGAAAAATCTCCTTTTATTGTCAGGAAAACATCGATGCTTCAAACTGATCCCTGCAGAGATCTTCTCTTCACGACGAGCACGGCGGGAAACGCGAGCATAAAATGAAGAAATTTTATTAATGAAGTCAAATGGAGCGATCTCAATGTCCCACGTCAAAAGTAATCAAACTTGTTAATTCACTGCACTGCGATATCACGCCACTTCCACGTACGTGAAGTCCAGAGAAGACGATGCAATCTTTAAAAAGTCCAAACTCGAGATTTTGTCGCATCTCCACATTTCGGACCTCCCCGGGTTTGAAAAACACACTTTTGGAATGTTTCCGTTTCTCTGCGACAAAGATAACTAAAAAAAAATGATTCGCCCTGAGAGATGAAATTTGATAGACGGTCTTTTACTTGCAAATTGTTGTCAAATTTGCAGCCAAATTTAATCAAAGGAAGTCTGTCTGCTCGGCTGTTGGAATATAAAGTAACACGATTACTACAAATGGAAAAGAGCTATACGGATAAAATTCAGTGCTTAGATTTAACATCGATAATGCAGGAACCTATCAAATTTTAAGGAAATCCAATAAGAAGATGGCCGTCTGTCTATCTCTCTGTATTTTCAGAAACCCGCAAACGCGATAACATAAAAATGCAGTAACTTAAATAAATTATATTTGGTAGGTGATTTTGTGACTGTAACTGGGATTATCTGTCAAATTTTTGTTTCAGTTGGTGGTTCAAAAATACATGAGCAATATAAATTTGATTTTTGAGTATTTATTGCCAAATGACAGGAATTAATCGCCAGGGCAATCACCGAGGATATATGATATATTCAGCAAAAGTGCTAAATCCGCGCCAATAATCTTATTTCTTGACTATCGTACGTCAGTGTCGTTCAGTGCCAATGTTGGGTATTCGTGGTCCACTTCAAGGTCCACAATTTTTTTGTGAGGAGTGGGGAATAATATTTTTATTTGAGAATACGAGAGAAAATCGTTAGGAACGGTACCACTGCTGCAAGAATCACAGTACTTTTCAAAAACTGAAACAGGATGTTACTTTCCTTACTGCGATTTTTCATGCTAACGTATATGCCAGTGAAAGTCCGTTCGTATGACGGCACAGTCACGCCTAAAACTTCACTTCAAATGCCATGTAATTGTGCTACGATGCTATGCTCACCTATTATTCCCTCCAGAGAGATCGGATTGAATCAGAATGATTTGCATCCCGATTTCCACGAATGCTGCGGCCGTTTGAAGAAACCATTTTCGGAAACTCCGGTGAATATGTCCATCACATTTCTTCCCAAACATCATTTTTAAGAGTTGTAAAATAAAGGTCCAATATTTCTTTATTAATAACATTTTAATTATTTATAGAGTATTTACGGTTTGTAGAAAGATAATCTGCGCTCTTTACATCAGCAAAGACCTTATGTATAGTGAATGAAGACATTTCTATTGCGAAAGAAAGCACGAAAGTTTTTTAAATAATTATAGCAGTTTTATAAAGAAATTTATAGACAGATAGATCTTGACATTTAGGAGACAGATCATATTTCAAGAATTTGCTCTGGTTAATAAGTAATTTTTAGACCCTTTTATTTTACTTGATTTCTTAATATTTTCGGAGAAAAATGTTTCTAAATATGACGCACGAAGAGAAAGATTAATGCCGCCCTTTAAAAAAATGAAAATAAAACATTTTTATTTTTATTCGAAATCAACCGACAAAAATTATCGGCAACTTTCAAGCAACCTCAATTGCCGATATCTGTTAAAAATTCCCTTTAATTAATTAGAGGTGCTTCTTTTAATCCTTCCATTTAACCATTCCGGCTCTTTTTTAAAAATAAAAAGGACGTATTAAAACCTAAAAAATCTGGATAATTGATGGAAATTTTTATTTATTTTCCCCAGATTAAAAATTCCATTATGAAATTAACTATTTCTGAACATTTTCGGATGAGCTTTGTGGCAGAAGGGAAGGCAAAAATTCATTAAAAAATAAATTCCGATAAATGCCATCAGTTTCCATTCTTTACTTAACGAACGGCAGAAAAAAAAACTCCGCTGTACATTATAAACTTCACAAAGCACATTTTTAACAACTGTATAGCAAGCACTTAACTTTTTTGAGCGTGAAATATTTTTGTCAACGTTCTTTGTCCCTTTTAATCCCCTTTCGAATCTTCTAAAGTGCCGCAGATTCAATTTGAGACAAGATTATAAGTGACTTCGATTTTTGGTGGGACATTTTCTTTGATTAATTAATTAAGGGTGGATAGTGCGTTCTCTTATACGGAACGAGTTGTGTTGTCCGACTTCTACTCTTTCCGAGTTTAAAAAAAGGAAAAAAACCCTTCTATTTTACTTTGTTTCTTATCGTTTCTTTTTCGAAGGAGGAATTACAAAGGCCATTAATCAAAACATCTCCAATCATAAGAAGAAGAAAAAAAGAAATGGAAAGAATTTAAAAAGGGAACGAACAATTAAAAGAAGAAATTAGTTTTAAGGAGTTTTTATATGTTCTTAAGACATGAGTTGTTTTAAAGTTTTATATTGAAATGAAAACGCATGTTAAATATGGGTAGGTTGCATTTTATTTTTCGAAAAAGACCTCACGTTATTGAATATAATAATTAAATGACTCGTAATAATTATGGCCAAAAATATTATAAAATTAAAATTTATATTCTACTTAGACTTGCTAAAAACCTATCATGCAATTTTGCTGTTTGTCTATTGAGCTGATGGTTGAGACTTGATTCTCCAAATTCTGGCAATACATCAACGCCATACTTCTTAGTTTTGCTTTAACCACACAAATGGAATGCAAAGTATAACGGGCAACCTGTTATTATAATTAATGGTTCCATTCAATATTTTTCTAACAACTTTTCCAATTTTAGAAAAACAAAGCAAAACAGGCAAGAAAATTAAATAGCAATGAAACCTTAAATATCTTTTTAAGAGAGAACTTAAAATCATTTCATTTTGTTAAACGATGCACAGTACTTTTCTTTCCAAATAGAAGTCTAAAATATAGATATTTTAGAGAAATATTCAGACAAATATTTAAAAGAACCCCTAAAATCCTTAACGTTGTCATTCATAGCATTTTATTTCTCATCACTGAGTTTTAGTGGATGAAAATTTCACAAAAAAAGACAATAATAGTGTTCTAATTCCACCGCGTCTATCCAAGTCCAGGAATCATGATGAAAACGGTGTATTTTCAGTACTTCAAAGAGACTTGGGATTCTCATTCAGTATCTGATGCAGAAGTCTGCCTGAGCTCAAATGTAAAGGTACACTGGAAGAACTTGTGGAGAAACTGGCCCACTGGCTAATTTGAGCGAAGACCTCCATGTGTACATTGGTCCATGAGTTTTTAAATCATGCCGGTTTCGAGAACAGCCTTGATGATTGAACTTGTGTATTTTTCTTCTGATTTACGAACCATCACAAACTGGAACAAGATAATTACTAAACAAAAGGTATCGACCAACATATAGAACATATTATTTGCGGAATTTAATTTCCGATGTATCAGTGAACAAAAAATAACATCAAAGATCATCCTAAAAGAAAATCAAAATAGACTACAATTATGTTTAAGTGACTTATTTTATGACTTATTTTAGGAAGGAGTGCAAAAAAAAAAGATAAGAGTTCTTCTCGAGATTTACAAGATGTCCTCTAACTTAAAGCGTAACTTAAAGCGGAAAAATTAAACTACTGGTGTATGGAATGAAGACTCGACCTTTATCTGGAAATTCTATTGAACGCCAGGGTTGGCGTGAGACGTTAAATAATTTCAGACTTCCAGTCTGGAAAATCGTAGCATGATAGTGGAATAATTCTCAATTCAATTGTCTTGATTGCAGCGGACGTTGCATCAGTGTGTTACGATTTTTGCATAATTCAGTTTACGGAAGGAATGCTCAGTCCGTCGCACAATTCTTCTTTATTGCAATAATTAATTTTTTTTACTTTCTCATATATGGAAAATTAATAAATGCAAATAGTAAAGAAATTCAAGCTTGAGATGCTCTCAAATTCCCACTTTCCAAACCACCTTAAGTTCAGAAACCCGTTTTCTTAATTATGCCTGTCTACCTGAGAACGCAATTCATCAAAGGCATTTAGAATGGTCGAAATTTAGTACATGGTATTTACACTTAATTCTTAGACTTCTATCGAATTTCGAAAGAATTCTACCAGAGGAGGATTATCTATTGGTTGATTGAACGTAAATTGTTGCGATAGCAGCAAAAAAGAGCTAGATGCATAAAATTTGGTTCGCAGATTTATATCGAAAATATATATCGAAAGTGTAATTACATCCGTTGAAATTTTGTCTGTCTAACTATCTGTTCTTTCGCACGCGTATAAATGCTTCAAAAATTTAACAGTTCAAGTCATTGAAATATGTTTCACAAGTTGAGGATCAAAAGTATAGAACCCTCACAAATTTTGAGTCACAGCCCTTTCACGGAGTGAGTAATCGTTCCCAATTTTTTAAACATGCAAAAATAAAAAAAATGTCTTTCGAAAAAATGGAACAAGTTTTTGTTTCCTTAACTATTGCAATCATATATACACTTCCATTTACAAAAGGATATCAGATCTTGCATGAAAGATTTGATATAAGTAGAGAAAAATTAAGTTTAGACAAAAAATGTCAATAAATGAAACATAATAATCTCTATACAACAAAATTTCATACTTATATTCGTAAACTCTCCTCAAATATTTAAAAGCAAAATTATTATCTATAGAGAACTGCAGTTTCAATCAAAATCCATCCATCCAATAGTTCAGACACAACTCTAATCAAAGCTAATTGAATATATTGGTCGCTATTTAGCGTATTTTTCTACAAACTGAAATCATTGAGAGATTTTTGAAAAAAGCCCCATCATATATTTATAAAAAAATTTCTGTTGGAATTGAACCCTCTGGTAGGGAAAATTGATTTTAAAAAATCTTTTTATATTCCAAAAGTAATAGTTTTGATTATTAATATTTTATCTCCACAAAAACATCAAAAATCTGTCCAAATTGCACTTCTCTGGATATGTGAGGTTTGATTTTACCTACGGTGGGACCCGACCGCAAAATTCTAGACATAGATAACATAGTTGTCCGTTAACTGTTATAAAAGTCCATAGACCCTACGAATTCTGTTTGGGATGAAAGTTATTATTTTGAAATATTTTTTATTCTATTGGTTTTGGAATGCTGATTGCTGAACTGACTGTTCGTAAACCGGCAGGAAGGTTACTTGAAAAATAAGGCCAAAAGCCGATTCCTGCATCCCATTTACGAAGCTTTCTTCTCCCCGGGACTCCTTTCGACGCCGTTCCGTAAACATACTTTCTAGAAAAATTTCAGGAGTCCGCGAAATGATCTTTGCATTATTCTGCAACCAGGATTTTCATTACTGTTACACACAGCATAAATCATCTTCATATTCACAAGTTTCTTGAATCCGAAAATAACACACTCAGAAAGTTGAAGATCACAAGCCAGTAAAGAATTTTATTTCAATTTTCAACATTCAAGTATTTTTCTGAGGTATCTTAAACGTTCGGCTTCTCAATTTTCTCTTCCCTTCATTATAATTTCGAAGTTACAGAAGTAGATTATCCAAAGTAAACAATATTAAGACTTATTAAAAAATTTCTTTCAAGTCATGAGTATTGAATAATGGGCTACTTGGGACAAATATTTGCGCATCAAAGTTTTTCCATTCTGAATACATGTGCCTTTCTGAAATAAATTTCCCATCTAAATTTGTGATTAGTCCTTCTAAATTTAAAAATACTTCTGCAAATTTTAAAGATTGAAAATTTATCTTTGCTTGAGCATAAAGGGGTGTAAGGAAAGCTTTTTATTAATTGGCATTTTACTCAATAAAAAGCGAATAGAAAATAATTTTTTAAAAAAACTTTTTATTATCAACCTACCCCAATAAACAACCTTTTTGCCCAACATCTTTAATGAAAGTAATTGGAAGTATATGCCCATGTTCAATATTTGGGGAAATAAAGTCTTCTCTTTTGGGGGGGGGATGTCCTGTATAAAATTTGGTATGCAGTTGTGTGAGAATATTATAAATCTGTAAAAAAAAAATTTTCAATTGTTCGGGAACACCCCCCCCCCTTTCAAAATGTATAATCGTTTTTCTGGTACTTGAGTATTGAATGCTCTTCAAAAATTAAACGCCAAAGATCGCATTCCAATAAGTTTTTCTTCACCGAGGCTCGTACATCTGCCAGTAAGCATGCGAAACGAGTGTGGGAGTGGCAACTCTCGTTGGTCTGTGATGAGAGCACTTGTGTATTGTGTGCCCTAAATGCATTCTCATGGTAATGACACACATCTTTTCCAAAGATTGTAAACTGTAAGTAAACATAAAGGGACCACCTTTCCCTTCTCATCAGAATGTAAACTGAACTATAATTCTTGCGCGATCCATACTGAGTTTTGAGTGAAGCAAACACGAAATAATTCACTGTGAAAACCCTGGAAAAGCGCCTTCCCTCCCACTTTTCCCTCCAAATAGCACAGCTTTCCCGCATGGCATTGTTTTAAAGACAGCTTTTCAGTAATCAGATAAATAAAAGGATGTAAAAAGAAAATTTGCGAAAAAGATGTTTTGAACTTAAAATGCTTTTAATATTTCCCCTAATGCTAATGGGGGTGCAACGTTATTTTTGCGATTTGAGAGAGATTAGGAAGTTCTTATCGAAGACAGTTTGCGACGTTAATGGAGCACAGAATTTCGTTCACAACAGGCTTCTAAAGTGAACTTAAAGGGGGAAATGAGTTATTAAAATTTCATTCAAGCCTTTTTTTTCATTCTTAATGAGGGAAGTTTGAAGTTATGGAATGAATGAGTTTACTATAGTGAATAAATTTCTATTTTAATTCGATGTGATTTACATTCTAAAATTTGTTGCACAAGAATTTAGGTTTCACTTCATGAGTATGTAATAATGATATTTTTAATATTCGTATCTTTATACTTTTTAGGTGAGGTTTATATAAAGGTAAAATATTGTCTTCGTCAAAATAATAATAATAATAACAACAAATTTTGATTACAGATTTTATCCAATTTCTGTAATTTAAACCTATATCATTCAGAAGAATACATTTTCGGAATTCTGCCTGTTTTTGAAAACGATAACTAAAATACTGGGCTAGGTGCATAAAATTTAGTATCTGATTTTCACTCTAAATTTGTAAGTAGTAGGAATATACAAATTTTGAGATCTTGACGACTTTTTCTTTTCCACCAACTCTAGCGAGATATAGTTAGTGTGGTTACAATTTATAGCGAAAGTTTCATTCACCATAAATACACTGTCTGAGAATTGCTGAAAAAACACCACTAATGACAAAGAAGAAGAATTAAGACTAAACAACTATTCGCCTTTTAGTACTTCCGATAGCCGTCCAGATACAGTAAAATTTAATGTTTAGGGTGTGGTAGAGTAGAACGTGTCATCTCTGTTAAAGACGCTGCATGAAAGTTTTGAATTCATTCAAAATGTCATGCCGATAGGTGTTAGATGAAAACAGCGCTGCGGGTTAGTGCACTCATTTCTAATTTAGTTTGGTACTAATTAAGTGCAAAATTGTGCAATACATGATTAAAGTACTTAAGATCACGACATTTGAGCGGCTCGAAGATAGATAAAATTTTACTTCTTATTATATTCATCCGACCACCCCGCTATCACTGAACGAGGCGGCATCAACAGGATTTGTTGTATCCGACTGCTGTCCGTAACACTGACCGATTCATCAAACCGACAACCTCTCCGAAGCAGCTGGTCCCTGACCAGAAAGTGGTCTGACCTTCCTCCACATCTTCCCGTTCACCTATCTTCCTATTAAACAAGGAACAGGTCATCACTTAAAAAATCTCCTTGGAACTCTCAACATTTCCCTAATTATCATAATAATAGAAATCCAAATACTTTCAAAAAGTTGATAATAAACTGAAAATTTTTAACATTATTCTTTCAGATTTTTAAGATTACCTGGTACCAACAGTGTGGTAATTAAGTCACCATTTACAAATTTTAGATTCTTTTTTTTAATTCTGTGATTTCTATGCGTTCCTTCCCTGTGTATACCTTTATTTATTCCTTTAAACAACGGTAAACAGTACCGATTCCTCCAAAGATGCCTATATTTTCCTCTATTTTTCCAAATCTCCCATGCACTGATATAATTTAGATTATCAGAGGATGACATTTTCTTATTTTTATTTCTGGATTAGAAATAAAGTCACGCTACTCTTCCGTTTTTGAGCATCTACCATCTACCAGATCATTGCAGCTTTATTTTGTCTCTTAATTTCCGTTTTAAGTCACCATTTGATTTGGGGACAACTTCTCTTTCTGTGTCGCCAGTTTTGTATACTGATCCAAAAATCATTACCATACATTCTAATTCCAGGGTCTTACCCCATTCCTCTATATTCACATGTCAATTTTTACATTCGTTAAATTTTTTCGTTTATTGTCCATATTTCCTTATTGCAGTTTTGAGATGATTGCATGGCTTTTAGGATTGACAGCGAGTAGATAAAATGCTACTGATGAGACCTTAGCAATGGGTGCGACAGAAAATGCCATCCCGTGATTAAAAAAGAAGGTGGAAATACTATGCGAAAGCATGTCGGAACAACATGCCAAAAATTGATCAACATGTATCCCCCTAAGAAACAGAACAGAAATCTCACTCCAAGTCAGATAAATGCAGACTTTGCAATCGCTGCGGTACACATGTATTTGCCATTGCCCTGTCTTGACGAATACCCCATCTAGATTCGTATGTTCAGTAGCAGGTTGATTGTATCCCACTGCAACGCTGCCATCGTCGAGAAAGTTATCGTTGGGTGAGCACTTGTTGGTTGGGTTCAGCAACAATGGTGCTGACTGATGTTCTCCGAGGAATCCCGTCTCATGGTGGCAAGTAATTCTGGTCTCAAGCTACTGAGGAAAGGAAGAGAGCATGCTAAACAGAATGTTCGTGGACGTGAAATACACGTCCAAGGAGTTTAACTAGGCAGATGTTATGGACAACGGCCGAACACCGCATCATACCACTGATCTATGTGCTGTTGCATCAAAGCGTATAGCAGAAAAATTATTCTGGATCCTTTTCGTGTTTTTAAGGGGCATACTCACCGAACTTGAGTCCCATAGCAATAATGAGTTGTTCTTAACAGATGAGTTTCAGAAAGACGATCTGTGAAAGAACTGAAAGACGCGTTGAGGGAAAAGGTGAGAAAAAATCTCCCAAGAACTCGTTTACTAATAATAGAGGTCAAATATGCACTGCTGTTCTAAGAAGATCATATTTTTTACCGAAAGAATGATATCTCTGATCTTTCCATCTAGTAAGGACGATTTTATGGGACTCTTCAAATGAGAACTTGACTTGTTTGTTTGTTGTATCGCTTTCTTATAGGGTGAAATTCGTAGCATTTTCAATGATAACTTATGCACTGCGTTTCATTTTTTTCATTTAATGCCTGTGATTGTTTATTTAAAAAATGTCTCTGTTCCTTAGAAACTGTCAAGAAATAACTCAGTTGCGACTGCATTTTAAGAACAAGAAGAATATAAAACATGTAAATTCTTGACATACGCTTTGTAATGATGGGAAATTTATTTCGTACATAATAAGAAAAGAAAGTTAATTTCTAAATAGATTCATCTTCCCTTGAATTGATATTTTGCTGGGGCATATATATAAAAAAATCAACTTTGTAGTTCGATTGCTCTTGTATCGTCTATTCAAGTCAAGGAAATTCAGTAGTCATTGCACATTTGCAAAATTTTAGCAAGTCAATAATACTAAGTCATTGCTTATTTTTAAAATTGAAATTTTTTAAAAACTTAGAATGAAGATTTAGAAGTTTTAAAAAGACTACGTTTAATTACTTTCACTACATTAGTTACTGCTTTTCAAAATTCATAAATCAAAATCCAAAATCCGTGTGAAAGCCATAAAGGTTTTACGTCATTTTAAACTAAACAGTGAATAAGTAATGCCTTGTGTTTCTTTATGAACGTAAGAATGGGGTAAAAATTAAATTAGTTTTTACTTACCTGTACTCATTGAATGTATACATTTTAAAATTTCTTTCATTCTGTAATTAAAACATTGAAGAATAAATTCTTAACCAATCAATTCTCTAATTCAAATAAATGATTTATTTGTTCTTTGCGTAATGTGGTTTAAAAATGAAAATCGTGAAAGTAACATTGAGTAGCAAAAGTCTTTTTAAATTATCAGCGAAAGATATTTATAAACTAACTATCCTTCTCTTTTTATTATTTTTAATCATTTATAAAAAAAAGAGACAAAGTTGAAAGGGGAAAATGCGCTAAATGAGTATAATGAATTGAATGTTAAACAAAAGGAGTTTTGAGAGTGCCGTTTTAACCAGCCAATAAATATTTATTATCCTCTTCAGGCGATTAATTCATATTTAAAATTGAATCCTCCGAATGCTTCTAAATCTCCATGTTCTCAACAAGACACTTCATTTGATCCTTTCAAAAAACATAACACATGAAAAGTTAGCTGCTTCTTTACTCAACTCTTTTCCTGCAAGCAAATTAAGAGAGAGCATAACAGATGAAGGGGGAAAAAAAGAGAACGCAAAAGCATTTGCAAAATTATCCAAGTGGGAATGGCAACGAAGAATCCGCCAAAGGCACAGGCGTTGTTCCAGATACTCACTCGAAACATTTCCACAGAGCAGAATTTTAATTACAAAATAGGAGATGCCAGCAAATTTCCGAAACATTCCTCAGCAGCTTCCAAAGATTTAATGTTTTCCTTCATCGCCAGCAGAAAGAAGAATTTAAACATTGAAACCTTTTAAAAGCAAAAATAAGTGAACGAAAATGGAATAGAACAAAATAAGAAATTAAATAAGGATTATTTAAAGCTTTTCTTGCATCACGGATCTTCAAATCCAATTTGGAATTTTCTTCCGTATTACCTTTGTTTCAATTTAAATGATATAAAGCTGTTATTTCATAATCGTACCAAATCCGTAAAAGCTGAAACAGCTGCAGTGGGAATTTCCTTCTTGCAAAACAGCAACGATCTGTAAATTTATTTCGAATTATAATATTGTTCTGTGCAAAACATTGGCCAAAGCAAACATTATTTTTTTAAAAAAAGATAATTTTGTTACATATAATGAACGCACTTTAATGGGAGTTTTTTGAAATAATCGAGTTCAAATAGTAATAATTTTAAATACTGATAGAAAAATTTAGTGTTCAATATTCACTTATCAATTTATAGAAAATTTGTTTCGTATATAATCAAACTTTATTTCAATGTTTCAATGTTGCATGATTTGTGTTTGTTAGTTTGCTTTTTTTTCTATTTTATTGAAATAAAACAATTTTCAGATTCGCTGTCACATATTATTCCAAAGCTTTGATTATCTCATTGAATGCATTTCAATTTCGGAATTTTCGGGATGATGTGGAATCAAACAGTATTTAATAATTATGAAACAAAATGCAATTTAAAAGAAATTACAAAATTTGGGAAATAAATGAATTGCATCGTGTGTTTTCTTCACCTTTTTCTTGCTCGTTGAAAAGAGAGTTCAGAGTTCATAAGATTTAAGTAGAATGTCAATGTATTTATAAGATTTCTTTCATTCCATTTACATATTGCTATTTATGAGATTTTTCTCGAAAACATTTGATATTTTATTCCTAAAAGTTATATATACATATATATATATTATATATATGTATATATAACTTTTAGGTTTTTTTTTTTTTTTTTTTTTTTTTTTTTTTTTTTTTTTT